>QVNW01000859.1:0-42500 GCA_014825475.1 Pseudomyrmex flavicornis | reverse complement strand
ACGCAGAAAATGTTGTAGAGCTTTCTCTCGTTTGGATTATCTATTGAAACCGTAAGCTCATTCCAATCTCTCGATATAATCTCTTTTCGTTATTCAAGTCGGTAGCCTTTTTTTTCTCCATTATCTCATCACGACATCATTCTCTCTGAATATATTTGCATTGATCTGTCTTACTTCTATTCTTACATGATGTACTATTGTTTTTTTTTTTTCGCGAATGCAACGAATTAGGTAAACACGAAGTCACACCGTTCGACCGAGAGATCTCTTTGTTTTTCCGACTCGATTATCTCGCCATCGAGATTGTGATTTTTACAGCATGCGCTGTCGCGTGATAACACTTTTATACATCGTTTTTACTTCACGCGATCAAGAGTCCAATAAAATGAAAGAAGAAAAAAAACCAAGTTTTTCTATCGCGACTTTTATCGCGAAGACGGATGACGTTCGGTCTTAATCACTCAGTGGAATTTCGTGTTTGCCAAATCAGAAATGTAAAGCGAACTCAGTCTTTGGTTGGAGCGATCAAATCTTAATGATTCTCGACGTTTTGTTTAATTTTAATGGCTATTGTGTGTGGGTCTCGTTATTTTTAACATTAATAAATTTTATATAAAAATCCATATACCACTATATGTATATATATATTTTGTTTTTAAAGCGTTCCAACTAAAATAAACAGATTACTTCTTTTTTTTTGTTTTCTTTACAAATACGTTCTCGAACAAGTTTGTTTTTTTTTTTTTTTTTTTTTTTTTTTTTTTTATATTTCTCTTTAAGGCGATGCTAAAGATCTCGATATACAGTGGCATATACGTACGCAGTACATATTTTTTACCTGTATTCCGTGTGTGTGGCGTGTGTGTGTTTGTGTTTTATTTTTACGGGCGAACAAATAACGTTTATAAAAGCTAAATGCTACGAGTACACCAGCGAACAAGGTGGAGAAGAATGGAGGATACGGCTTCGCGCGCAACAGTGAGTCTGAGAAAAACGAGAGAAACAATGAGAGTATCTAAAGAGATTTTATGTACAAATATGTGTCAGAAAACGGATTTCACAAAAATGTTAGATAATGTACAGGCGAGAAAGTGTGAAGACCTTAACAAAATAATAAGTCCTATCCAGGATAAAATTTTTCTTTATTACTCCTCTTTTTCTAATTTTTTTTTTTTTTTTTTTTTCATATATATAATTACAGTTATTTAGTTAATTACCTAAAAGTAAGAGATACAGTAAGCGTAATTATTTTTATATATACAATATATCCTTTTTTTTTTTGTTTCGTATTTCGTATTATTTCAAAAGTCTCCCTACAATTTGTAATATTCGCACCATTAATCTTATAACTCCCGTTCTCTAGCGTTACGGCTGGCGATAAATAATCGTCTCATTGCTTGTTATTGCAAAGAGGTTTTCTTTGAAAACCAAAACGTTTCACGGATATAGATAAGAAATTTTCTCTTATAATCACTCAATGATCAGTGTACTTGCGCGAATTTTCAATATTGCAGCGAATAACAATTGTGAGTTATATGTAAATCTTGGATTCATTATTTCACCTTTCTTTGCTGTTCTAAAGTTTACAGGAACAGGGAAAAGTGTAGTGTACAACTACTGATATATGTCAAAGTAAAATATGGATTTTTAAATATATCCATATATGTATATATATGTATATATAGAAGATAGTAATGGATAGTAAGATACAGAAGAGTGTTATAGATTTTCACGTCAGATATCTCGACAAGAAATAAATTTGTTCCGAATTTCACCATGTATTTCTGAAACAATTTACTTTTTCGCGTGTGTGTGTTTAAAATGAAAATATACAAAAAAATCGATGTACTGTCAATTCAATTGTAAAGATATTCTCTCGTTTTTTTCTTTTATGTGCTTTCTACAGTTTCACATCGCTTGCATTTTGTCAAAATGGCAAAATGGGAAATGGGTGTGTATAGAAAGACTAAAGAGGGAAGAGAGTGCGATAGACATATGATACATGTGAAAACCTAAGAGATATTATGTGTGTTGTTGATCTTTTTTTTTCGAGATAATAAAAAGTCGAGGTTCAGAGAAAAACGTACAACATTTTTCGTTTACATAGAGAAAGAGCATGTCGATTAAATGTGAACATGTTTTTGCTCGAGTCGATTGTGTACACTTTAGGTCACCACCCAAGATTAATTTGTTCAGTTGTATCAACACAGTGAGACAATCTATCACTTGCACTTTGCGGCGAATTACGTGTGTTGCGTGCACAAAGAATGAATTTAATTTGGTGTTGCTATTTCGGAGAGCAAGCACAAATGTTAATAATAACACGCTCAAATTTCACTTGGAATTTTCAGATCACGCGGCAAATTTCCATATTCACATTGCGATTTTTTTTTTTTTTTTTTTTTTTTTTTTTAAATAAGAACACATATCATCACTTTCGTCGTTTGTATTTGTCGATAAAATATTCTCGAATCTATATAAAAGGACAGACAGATATGGAGGGTGCGGTTTCGTAATGCTCGTTTTTAATCCTATTTCATTAAATTCATTCGCATGGGAAGGATAAAAAAAAAAAAAAAAAAAAATATTACGAAATAAGTTGAGTTTTGTATATAGAAGAACACACGTATATATAGTTGTCTCAGTAAATCTTGCCTTCAAAGTCAATTGAATTTAATATCGATCGTATATCTACTTTGCCGAATACCTTTGCTCGAAGTATTTCGTAATTACATCTCTATACATCGATAACGATAGTTTCAGTCGCTATAATGTGAAAGACATAAGTATCCTTATACATTGCCCCAGTAAACTTTGTAGATTCTAACACAGTATATCATATTTTCGCGAGTTCCTTTAATACAAGCTTTCCAAACGCAACATTATTAAAATTATATTATTATCGCGCGAGTCGCAAATCCGTATGTTTTTTGATAATTAAACAAAAAGAAAAGGAAGAAAGAGTTTTCTCTCACGATTCCAATAACTTAATGCTATCAAAGATTGATAATAGCAGCGTCGACATTTCACAGCCTGGAAGCCTTTTTAACGTAATATTATATTATATACAAGAAAGTAGCATTACAATACATATAAAAAAGCCCACGTAATGTTCTCAAATCGGAACTATATACACGAAAAATCATACACTTCATGAAAAAATCATACACTTTCGCGAGAAATTAATCTGTTTTTTTTTTGTGGTTGTTGCTTATTGAAAGAGCGAAAGTACATCTTGAATATGCCAATATACAAACTCATTAGAAATATATAATTACTGTTATTGCTAATATAATTTTCTACTATGAACAAATTTATGTATCTAATAGTTTAATTTTGGCATAAAATTTGTAGGACAATGATAAGGTATTCTGGAAAAGTTTTTCCAGAATCGCTCAATTAATTATAACAAGTATAATAATTATGTTATTATATTAATTAAAATAATAAAATAACATAATTATTGTAATTATTGGTAATATCGAGATATATAAATTATATTTATTCGTAACATTTTCTTGTAATAAAAACCAAAGTCTCTCTGTTTTATGAATGAGATATGCTACAGCCATTCTTTTCAGAATTTTGATAATTTTTTAATTAAATGTTGTGTTTGAGAAAGCTTGCTGTATGTACACGCTTAGTTATTTCGTGTTGATAACTAAAAACTTTTTTTTTAATTATATATACATACGTATATATAAGTTAACGTAAAAATAAACATTTTAATTTGCATCTTAGATCTCCAATTTACGTTTTTCCTTGCTTCAAACGAATAAAACTATTGTTGATTTTCAAATTAATAAAAACAATCA
This sequence comes from Pseudomyrmex flavicornis, assembly GCA_014825475.1. NCBI lineage: Eukaryota > Metazoa > Arthropoda > Insecta > Hymenoptera > Formicidae > Pseudomyrmex > Pseudomyrmex flavicornis. The sequence goes on along the minus strand of QVNW01000859.1, from coordinate 38,685 downwards.
TTGCATGCGTTAATTGAAAAGCACTTAATTACATGTATAGTTTTTCTATAATTAACTTTTAATCTCTCGCAAGTCAAATTTACTGATTAGATATTAATCTCCATTTTTGTTTTGATTTAAAAGAAATCCTAAATAAATAGAATCACTGAATATTGTCTGCATCAGATTCAAGATTGGGCGATTATGGATGTTCATTTAACGAGCAAGGAAAAGAAATTTGGAGAATGCATATCTCTCTTATCAAAACATAATCCTCACAATAAACAGAAAAAGATAAACTTGTTACTTGTATTAGAATCCACGTTATCGCTTATTTGTCTCGCCGCAAGAAAGCAACTGATCGAAGGAGCAGTTTTGCAATTGTACCTAGCCGTATCGCTCTTTTTTTTTGCTCGCGTCGGTTCATAGCGCGGTAGTATCCTCAGTACGCATCTCCGATTTCCCCCGTCCGATGCAGACACATCATAGGCAAGGTAAAAGAATTAGCGAAGCCCCCAGTGACGTATTGGCGGCAACAGGGGTGCCGATAGCAGGCATCATGTCACTTCCATCGCTAGTGAATTTGTTTTGTTCGCCCGTACAAGCTGTTGCTGCTGCGGTTTGCTGTCGCACGGCGAACTGTCCACCCCATCCACCTCCATATCCAAAGATTCACTATGAACAAATTCAATGATCACCAAATTCTAATGTTGATTATGACCAAGAATCGTAAACAAATCGCACCAACATGCGACAAGTACTTGCAAAAGAAAAAAACTGTATTAATCTAAATTTCTTTAGTTCAATTGCTTTAGTCTAGTTAAAAAATATTACGGATGAAAAATAAAATTACCTATTACTACTAAGCGTAATTTCCCCGGATGTTGGGACTTGTTGCGCCTGATTCTGCATCTGTTGCTGCTGCTGCTGCTGCTGTTGCTGTTGCCTCGCGAGGCTCGCCAATTTACTTTGCGCTATCAGGCTGGGTAGCAAATTGGACGGTGGATGCTTCTGCGGCAGAACTAACGTGGACTGTTGATTATTCACAATGTGGGTACTGTTAGTCAGATTGTTAGAGTTGTTTATGTGTGACAGCGGGCCGTTCTGGTGACTGTTGCCGAAGTTTGTGATGCCACTAATGTTACCACTACCACCGCCACCACTGCTCGCAGTGGTCGCACTGAACACTCTAACGTTCGCACTACCACCACCGCCACTGCCGCAGCTACCGCCATTTCTATTATTTGTCGGACTAGTCAAAGATTTCGATAGAATGGAGGCAGCGGTACTATTGTTCGGTAATTGTCTGTGTTGCTTGGACTGGTGATTCGACTGCGCATCGACTGCGGCACCGACAGTGCATTGCGCGAACACTGTACTCGATGCCGCGGCTTGATTAATCGTACACGGGACAACGGAGGACGACGACGGGGGAGGAATCGATGAAGAACTTGTACAAGTATGTACAACACTAGAATCACCACTAAAACCACCACTGCACTGAGAAGGCCGGATCTGCTGCGTCGTCGCGAAAGGCGCGAACAGATTATTCGTAAGCGGCGTAACCGTGAAATGCGAACTTCCGAGTTCGTCTGTCCGCGATTCGTTCACGTTAATGTCCGTCAATCCACTGACACACGAACTACCCGTATTACTACTGAGACCCGCTATCGCGAGCTCGAAGTCCGATACACCGTCTCCGGCGAAATAATCCGCAATGTTGAACTCTGTTGCAAACGGTGCTTCATCGCTCGCACGTTCCGGTTCCACCTCGATGCATATGGACGTCGCTTCGGGCGGGAACGGGTATGGAAGCTTGGATCGAGACACTACCGGCTCTACATCCGAGTCTGTGTCGTAACTACTTTCCTCGCTTGGACTGTGCACCGACACCGGCGGAGTCTTTGGTCGAAAATGCAACCTGCAACACGAAAAAACGCAAATGTAGCGATACAAAAAAAAATATATATATATATAATGCATTCATACTAACTTTACCAATAGATACTACAATACTATGTGTTACTAAATATAAACACAAGCGCATTACCACTCTTGCTTGACAGTAGTCGTCGCTGTGGCAGTCTCGTTCGAATCTGCTTTATCACGCTGAGAATCGTGTATTGTGAAATCTAAAGAAGACCACATTTCGTCCATATCGGGTGTGCAGCGGTCTAATATCACTCTGCAAATTGTCACCAGTGTAAAACAAGCATTGCATTTTGCAGTGAACAAGTTTTTTTTTTTTTTTATTTTTCGCGCATCGTACCTGCCACCTCGACCAATTCTCCGTCGTGCGAGACCGATACATCTTGGCACCGGTTTGCTGATGCTAGTTAAAGCGAACCTATACTTCTTGTCAGCCAAACCACCCTCGTTTTTATCGCACCAAGGCCAATTTCCAAAACCACCTGATACAGGCTGTAAGGAGAAAAACTCTATTCTACAATTCTGAAAAAAGAGAAGTTTTAAGACTATTTCCCGTACTTGTTTTTTTTTAATATCTACTCAAATACAAGGGATATTCACGGAAGAAATCTAGAAAATATATTTCATCGATACATCAGTCGATCAATTCCAACTCAGGAATGATTCATGAGGTATAACAATAACAGATAATGATCAAAATGTAACAAATAAAATTCAACAAAATATAAATTCTACAATACGATATTAACCTATGTTTTGTAACTTCAAACAATTAATCATTATCAAACAACAAACTAGATTTGAAATTGATATCTCTAGGAAAAAAAGAAATAGATGAGACTCACCGGTAAATAAGTGCTATTTCTATTTCGACGAAAGACAAATTGACCCTCGTCTGCGGTGTCTTCATCATCGCGGTCGGAGGGTATCGAGGTCTGGGTGTGTGAATGAGATGGAAGCGAACTTTCTTCATCAGAACTGATGAGCGGGTCCAGCCCGCTTCCAAGAACTCCTGGACGACTTCCTCGGCTGCCACTACCTGCTCCGCTACGAACGCCAGTGTCATCTAGACTTCCGCCTCTTCTATCCGTTTTATGTTTCCGTTTCTTGTACTGCCTCTTTTCTTTCCTGGGCACTACTTCGTCCTAGATTACAAATTAAAGCAGTATTATTAAGTAATTTATAGAGAAAAATGATACCACTTTTTGCTGAGGTAAAAGTAAGTAAAATATTGAGATTATTTACGTTTTTTTTATATACATACTTTACAGACTTTGTTTGTCCAGTTTTGATGAACGCCAAACTGATTGGTAAATAGCGGAGCAAACGCTGGTCTCGGTGTCTTTAACGCCGACACTTCTGCCAATATTTGTCCACTAAAGTCTTGCGCTTGATATCTATAAAAAACAGATATCGTTTTAATTTAGTAAATACGGAATATATGTAAAAATGTTATCGTGTGACAACATACCGTTTCTCATAAATCTCAATTGTGAGATGCAGATGTTCCCGTTTCGTTTTTTCTCTGCGTTTTACCATTTCTAGAAGCGTGACTGCTCTACTAAGATCCCTACGAAGCTTTAGCATTTTTTCGTAGCTAGTCTCATCGTTTTTACGATTTTTCCGAGTTTGCATTTTCTCGGTACGTCGCCTAAACGCGAGATATGGATTGTTGGTAGCCGAGCCAAATCGATTTTCCGTTTTAACCGTTAATAACAATGGGTGTTGCTGTAAAAAATAAATCATATTGTCAATATAAAAAGTTGAAAAAAATTATTCAGAAATGTGAACAAAAACTGGCAACTGGATTTCTGTAATACAAATAAGTATGTCCAAATGACATTTATGTACATCTCAATATGCACAATATAAATAATGTTCTGTATATACATATAAGCCAATGTAACATAACCTTAAAATTAGATTGTAAAAATATGCTTACAGTTTTGAGACGCTTATTGAGCCAATAGTCAAAAACTGCGGTAATTAAATCATCATCCTCTTTTAAAAGTGACTTGGCTTCATTGATGGTAACTACAGTTTGTCCTGAACTCTTTTCCAAACGATCCATCATTTCTTCAAATTGGACAGCAGTTAAGTCCATTTTGCGATTTTGCACTGCAACCCATTTTTCATCTTCTGAATCCATATCGTAGTCAGGTATATCTTGTTCCATAGCAAAGGCTGTAAAAAGAAAATAAAGCCATCAATACTTTAGTTTTTTTGCACACAAATTATATAATTTATTATAAAATAAATAAAATTGGAATTTTAACATTCACTTACGTTGCATGTGTATTAATTGGCGTGGCAGCTTATAATCAGCAGGATATATTTTGTCATAAGCTTCCACATCTGCCAGATCAGTTACTTCTGGAGTAGGAATAATAAGCCCAGTGCATATTGCTCGTTGAAGATGATGCTCCTGTTTAATAAGTAAAATGACTTAATTTAAATTATAATTTTGCCTTTACAAGTCAAATGTTAATATCTCTCTTATATATTATAAAACACATTCACAATATATCTCTTTACAGAAATGTTGTGTTTCAAAAACTCATATATATATATATATATATCAAATACAAAACTTTTTAGAATATAAAATATTATCCAATGTCTTCCAATCTAAAAACTCATTTTAAATGATTACTAGTTTATGTTTGTGTTAGAATACTATAATTTGTTGACTTTTGTTGTTGTTTTTACATGTTTACTTGTTTATCGATAAAAAGCAATAATCACATTTCTGTAACATAAATGTCCATAATAATAGTTGACAAATTTGTTATAAAATATATACTAAATCTATTTAACAATTAGACCACAAAGTATTAAATGTTGCAATGAATATAAATATCTGCATCATTGCAACATTACGTGTATAAATGCAAATACACTGATAAGTTATTGTAAGTAGTTCAATGCGAGATCTACAACAAAGTCAACAAAACAACTGTAGCAATACATCTAATGTAGAGTTTTATTGTAAGTCTAAGTCATAGAGGTATTGTATAATCCAAGTTAAAACATTTTTATTTCTGAAAAACATGATAAAAATATTGTCAATGTGTCAAACAGAGAAATATCTGACATTTTGACACAAGAAGCCAATGCAAGAGAATGCGGTGCAAAAGCTTGCAATTGCCAACAAACCAAACGTTGACAGCCATTATAAAAAGTCAAATCGGAAACAGAAAAATATCGAGAAGATGGGACGGTGGGGCGAACAAGTTGATAATAATGTTAAAAAGGTAAAATTAACAATTTTCTAAGTTGTAAATGAACAGGTGAATCGCCATCTGCCGGTTGTTTACGAAATCGCACGCCCGTGGGTAAGATGGCGGACAGGGAAAACATGCTGGAACGAGAGGCTGGATGCTCCGACTTACGCATTCCTCCTCCTTTTCCATGCCGCTGGGCATTTGGGGCACCGCGCGGTTAATGGCTGAATAATCTGGCAGATCCGGTAGTTCCTCGGCCATGTAGATCGGCATGGGCTTGGAGGCGTCCAGGGCGCGCGCCCTGAACGACAGCTTGCTCATCCTGAGGGCGGCTGGCTCGCGCGTGTTGACAACCAAGGATGGCTGGCCGCACCGTGAGGCCAGTCAGATCGACTGAGGGGGGCCTCGGGTTTGTGGTATGCCGTAGACCTGCCTTTTGAGGCCTGGCTGGGGGCCCTGGGGCCGAATTACCCGGCACAGAGAGCGCTCAGGGCCTCATCGTTCCTCGGCCATCGCGCTGGAACACGGTCACTCAGTCACCAAACGAGATATATCACTTTGAAAACATGTTTGCGTGACACGGTCCCTTCTCAAAGCCATCATGGCCGACGCACAGCCATTTAACACGTTCGGCCGCCGCCGTGCAGTTCCGCGGACCGACGTGCGTCGCGCGGGAATCGGCGCGTTGCCGCCGCTGCCACCGGCGTGGCCCGTGCTTCTATTGGCAGACCGCTCCCGCTTTAAAGCGAGTTCACATACGCGTCCGAAAGAGACGCGGTAAACTTCACTTAAGCCACTCCCACACGAATTTTGTACAGAAGCGCGAGCGCATTCGCCTGGGCGTATCAAGCACAGTGTCACGAACTCGCATAACCGTGTATGTATAATGACAGCTTCGCTTTTATGACATTCGCGTTCGCGTTTTGCAATTTCTGCGCAGACGTCGCTGTATACTTCAAGTTCGCTACTGTCTATTGGCTACAAATAATGTCAGTCATCGAATCGCGCTAAATACGAAATCGTAAATATCATCATGTGTGTTCAACCTTTTTGTTCGCTCATTTCTGACGCAACATTTTTTACATTTATTTTGAAGCAAATATACGTAAGTGCGCAATTGATTTGCGCGAGAAAAGAAAAAAATCGAAAGACAAAGTGCAGGGAGTGCAGTTAAAAACGAACAAACCTGTCGTTATCAATTGAAGCTGCCCACGTGCAGCGTCCGTCGTTGAAACGCGCCTCGGTGATCTTAGTCAGCGAATGCACAATCGCTTCGTCATTATCGCTTGTGCGAAACGCGCGCGCGAAACGCTCACGCTTGACTCGCGTGATTTCTTACGCGGAAGTCGCGGGACAAAATAAAAACGAGCGACAACGACGAACGTGCGACATGACGCAGATCATCACGGTACTGTCCGCGCTTCCTAGGTTATCTTACCACTTGCGATCGCGATTGCCGAACCTGTGTGTCTCGGACGTATTGCCAGGTATCGACGTCTCATGTGACGCTCGTAGCTACGTACACGTACAACATAACACGCTTTTCTAATCGCACGATCACCCGCGTGTCCACCGATGCCCCTTTATCGAAAAGCACGTGTCGACTTCCCACTTCTCACTGCGATCTCCCACTTTGTTTACGTGAGAACGAGAACGCGCGCAGACGACGCACCCGAGCGGGAAATTTCGATGAGTTTGAATTTCTTGGCGCGTAGAATCAAACGCGCGGCGAAACAACACAGTCATCGGTGATGATCTCGCACAAAAAGAAACTGGTTTTTCCTCTCTCATATAATTACGCATAATTAAGAAATGCAATTAACACTGCGTTCGCAAAATTTCATGCGATTTTTTGCTGCAAGATAATCATATTTAAAAAAAAAAAAAAGAAAATTATACATATTGTCTTTTTTAAAATACAGGACAGACGGACACCTTAACGAAACTCAACGCAGCGGAGATAGTGGTGGCCGATTGCGATTTATTGATACCTTACGCGAACAAGTTGACGTCTGTCAAGTGGATACAGGCGACATGGGCCGGTTTGGACAATTTTATTTCCCACGTGCAGACAGCGCAAAGAAATTACATACTGACTCGCTTCTCGGACGAATCATTCGGTTTGGCCATGTCCAAATACGTGATAGCGCAGATTGTCAACTTCGAGCGTGATCAACGACGGCAATACGAGAATCAGAAGCTTTCTGTATGGACGAACGAAGGCAAAGTTACAAATCACAGACGCATACATGATTTGACTATAGGCATCTTGGGTTTAGGAACGATAGGAAAGTTCAGTATGTTGCAAACATATAGAGATTTTTGTACGCATGTAATATCAGAAAAAAACATTTCTCTAAAACAAATTTTTTTTTTCTTATAGTCGCGCAAAACTTAAAAATATTCGGCGCTACCGTCTGGGGCATGACACGCAGTGTTCCGAATGAGGAGTTACCCTATCTCGATGAGCACAGGACCGTGGAAAAATTGCCGGACATCTTGGAAAATTGCGATTATATAATTAACGTATTGCCGTCGACTTCGAACACATTGGGGCTCTTGAATGGGAACGTCCTGCAGCGTTGCAAGGCCAAGGATACCGTTTTCATCAACATAGGACGTGGTTCTGTTATCAGAGAATCAGATCTGATAAACGCGCTTGAGCAGAAGTGGATCTCGGGTGCAATTTTAGATGTGTTCGAGAAAGAGCCGTTGCCAAAAGAAAGCAAATTGTGGAGTTTTCCGCAAGTAAACGTCATTCGTCAAAATTATGCCAAGTACACCGAACGATACAATTGTGTCATTAAAACAAAACTATTAACATATGTTTTGCAGGTGACTATATCGCCACATATCTCCGGTGTATCGCGCACGGAGGACATTGCAAAGCTGTTTGCCACAAATTACGCTAAATATGTAAAAGGAGAAAGTTTGCTGAATGTTTTCGACTTTGACAAAGGCTATTAATTGTTACAAATGATTATACCAATGTTATATAACATGTTAAAATAACACAAGAACTATATATAAAGATACATATGTCGAGAATAAGGACTTATTGCAAATAAATATTTATAGTAATGAATAAAGATACATATAGATATAATTTAGAAATAAATAACAAAACTTTATATCCCAATTTGTTGTATATACTGTGTTTCTGATGCTCAGAATTTAAATTACGTACTTTTTTATGTAATACACTTATGTAATTAATGGATGGATTATAAAATAATTGTTTATATACATTTATACGTCTCTACAGTGTAAATGTTGTAAATTATATTGTCTCTAAATAAAAATATTTAATTTTACTATATTAATTATATATAAACATATATAAACATATATTATGCTTAAAAACAATTTAGTCAGTAAAATAAAAACTTTATGAACAAAAACCGTTGCCGTTTATATATTATATATATGTATATATATATATATATGTATATGAACACTATATTTTTGAAATTTTTCATTATATTTAATATTATGCACATATAAAGATATATTGATATATATATAATATATCAAAAAATATAGAAATCTATTCAGTGGCCGTATCTTCAGTAGGCCGAGGAGATGGTTTTAAACCACGGATACATAAATCATACACTACTTCCTCGATCTTTTTTACATCGTATTTGAGCGCGTCAAAACGCTTTCTTAACATATCGTTCTTTAAGTTTAGCAGTCGAAACCCAGCGTTCAGTTCGTTAACGAATCTTGCAATTTCTATGGGCCGATCGTAATCACCATTTGTGACGCTATTTACAGCAAAGCGGCTCTAAAAAGAACAGGACCATTATAAAACTGTCATGTGATAGAACTATAGAAAGTACATACCAATTCAGCCGACAGTTGAAGCAGACCCAATAAAAAATCTTCCAAGTCTAAGTGGAAACCATCCTCTCTATTATTTTTTACTGCAAAATATACAATAAATATGTTGCTTTTATCATAAAAACTAGATGTGATGCATGAAAATAAATATCATTACATTAGTACATACTTCCTAATATTTCTGCAACAGCCTCTTTGGTGACCAAAATCTTAACTTCTAAATATGTTAATAGAGCAGCTAGAAAGCACAACCTCTGAGTAACAAAACGCCACTGGTCATTGTAGCGATAATACTGATTAGATGGCACCACTTGTGCCAAAGTTGCATATTGCGTTCTAACTTCACCAAATATTTCTCTTGCTTTTGTGCAATATTCCGCTACAGCTGTAAGTTATAATAACATATACATTAGTAGCTGTCACTTTATTTAATAAACTATAAAATAACTTCTATATGACACAAGCTTACAGAATAAGATCATACAGATGTATGAGACACATACCTATATTCTCTTCTACCGTATCATATACCGTATTGTGAATATTTTGCAATATCATCAGGATATCTCTGGCACTCTTCTCAATATTCTTTACAATGACACGGATTTGCTGCAAGAGAACAAATGCCAATTTTATAAATTTTTGATTTGATAAAGTAATATAAAACAGTTAAAAGTAATAGAACAGTAACAGTTTAAAGTAATAGAAAATAGTACATTGTGTTTTTAATAAGTGATTTTTGGATATTTTAATAAATATTTAATCATATATTCTGGAAAAATAATATAAGATAACATGCTGGCCTTATATATACAAATATACACTGCTAGAAGAGTCAGTGACACCTCATGTGGTATGTATGTAAACACAAAATAATTTCTACAAAAGACAATAGTTTAAAGATAAAATTTTTACTACGCAAAAAACACCGGAAAGCAAAATTTTGCAAATTTTATCACGAATTGTATATTAAATGCTGACAAATCGAGATTAAAAATACGGACATCACAAGTCAATAATCGAAGAGCTGTGATTTAACCTAAAAAAAAAAAAAAGAGCACGATTGTTTTCGAAACAACACTGATACACACCTCGCGTATTTCTTGTTCATTGTTCAGATAATCTTGAAACGAGTTGAAAATCTCTGTTATTCTAACAGCCATAATATCTTCTGTTTTTGTTTTCCGTTGCCGCAAAAAAAATATCTGCTACCTGCTGCTGCCACGATATTTCGGCTATTTGTGTAAATTGCTGTGTGTAAATTGCGCACGTTCAATTTTATTACAGAAATCCAAGTGATCGATTGATTTCACAAGCTGCGAGGCAGTTGGTTCAATTTTTCACAGATGGCGCGCCATAACATTCAACAGGTGAAAACTTGCTCGAAGATACATACAAACTCGAAGCGAGCTACTCGATTGTTTAGGTAAGTCGCTGGTAATCCAATATTTAATTATTTTGAAAACAGACAATAAGATTTAATTTTGTGTGTTAAAAACAGTTTTTTTTTTATTTCTCTGTAAACAAACTCGCAATGAACTTCCAAACAATCCAATACTTGCGGTCGCACTTATTGTGTGCGGTAGCCATTTCAATAAATGTGGAAACATTTTTAATTGATTATTTAAAAAAATGATTTTTACCAACACATGGCTATTTCTTTTACACGTGATAACTTGTAGATCGCTTTTTACAAGTGATTTACAAGTATTAGCTATCTGCCGTGTTTCTTTTTGATCAATTATCCTAGCTGAAGTTTATGATTATCTTCTTTTTTCTCCTGTTTTTATATTCGCTAAAGTAAAATTTTATCAGTCTTCCTTGTATTTGTCATCAGTACACGTACAAGTAATTTAATTTCTTAAATTCTCAATTGCATATTAAATCCTCGCGCGCGCGCGCGCGTGTCTAGTGTGCGGCTCGCGATACGTAGGAAATTTCGAGTTCGCACGAAGAGGCTCATCGTTGCGAGAGCAAGCGTGTCCGTTGCAAGGTCTCGCGGCCGTTCAAGGTGTGTATAAATAGAAACCAGTAGGTCCTGCTGCTCTCCGTGCGCGAAGGAAGTCGAGGAAGGCGGCTCGGAATTCTGCATACACCACTGCAGAGTGCTTCGAGCACGCAGGTCGCAAAGAGGATGCGCACCCCGCCCAAAGAGGGAGAGAATCCGCGGGCATGTCATTGATCCCGATACCGCCACGCGGTCGAACCAGCAACCGCGCCAACATCTCGCGGCGCGCAGAGACTCGTTTTGCGAAAAAATCCGCGCGCCCACGTTCGCTCGAGCTCATCGCGCTCGAGTTGTTAGCATGACGTGAATCGCGAAGGGATCGCTGGCCGGTCGGGTATACCGATAGTCGGAAGTATATCTGAAACATGACATTCTCGTCATCCGCAGGTAGAAAGAGAGAGAGAGAGAGAGAGAGAGAGAGAGAGGAAGAGATTCTAGTTTCTATCGCAAACCGGTATAAATTTGATGAGCCGAGATTTCCACAGATATTTTCTACACCTTCTCTGCGTATTGAAGATCACGCGAATCAAAAATCAGAATCGAGAAAATTTGTTTTTCTGTTTATGTTATCTCTCTCTCTCTCTCTCTCTCTCTCTCTCTCTCTCTCTCTCTCTCTCTCTCTCTTTTGGTTCGCATTCGAACTAATAACCTCGACTAATAACAGCGTTTGTCTCGCTGCTCGCTTGATGGATCTGCGGGATCTCGTTAAATTACCGTGTAATAACGCTCCCATTTCGCGGGTCGCGCTTTGTAACGATCAGACGATGAAGAAACGATGAAGAGGCGCTCGGCCTTGCGACGGCCTTCGCCGCTGCGAGGATCTCTCTCTCTCTCTCTCTCTCTCTCTCTCTTTGTACTATAGTTCATTTCTGATAATTTCAATGCTCGGATTGAATAAAAATATTGTTCTTTTTTTTTTTCAACAAAGAAATAAACGTCGCTTCTCGCTCGACGAGTTTCGTACATGCGGCGCGAAGTAATGGCACCGATAACATTCGTGAACTAGCTCTTGCGGTATCTTCTCGTTATGTAAAGCGGTCAACAGCCGCATACATATATATAAATGTACGCAAACGAAGCTTGTCGTGAACAGAGAAGGAGGAAGAGGAGGTGGAGATGATAGGACTACAAGAATAAAGCCCCGTTAAGCTTCGCAATTCTCCTGACGCGGGAATGCGTCAAATCTCTCTCCGATAAAATCCTGGCTGGCGCAGGTTGTCTCGTGATGTATATATATATATATATATTTTTTTTTTTTATACAACCGCGCGCAACGATATGCTCGTCCTCGCGTGGTGTACTCGCGCTATTTTTAGCAGCGCTGATCTTATCTCTCAGCGAGAAAATAACGCGGGTGTTACATACGCGGACCTCGGTCGACTTCGCAAGGGGACTTCTCTTGTGTACAAAGGGACCTCTCCTTCTCGTGGTCCCAAGGCGTTCCCAGTTAACGACGGGGGACTCGCGGGTGATTCGCATGGCCGACACCTCGCGTGCTTCATGTATACGCACGCCAACAAAATGCGATATTCTCTGGAAAAGAGAAAATCCCGCACGAACGAAGAGTGACGTTTCCAGGGAACGAAATTCGCGTTGAGAAAAAGTTCTCAGCAAGTTTTGCTTCAACAGAATTTCGCTTTTTTTTTACGCGAGAGGTATTGATACGAGGATATTAAGAAAAAAAAAGAAAAGAAAAAAACGAGATTGTCACTCGTCATTCTGATAATTATCGCGTTACATCACTCTGAAGCAAGAAATAAGAAAAATATATTGCCGAGAATTATCTTTTAAAATTATATCGTTTTTCATGTACAAGCTGTGAGAGATACAATATTCACACGCGCGTACAAGAACTAAACCTGTAAATAAAAATCGTGTGATATCTCGCAATCACTTTCGCAGTGTTACTTTCGAATCGCAACGGAGAACCGTGCAAAATGCGAGTCGAGACAGAAACGGATTTCGATGATTCAATGTTTGCGCTTTGAACAGGTTTCCGCAAATTAGCATGTATATATATAAGTTTTCCGCCGCACACATTACCGATAATCTACATTTTATACTTCTTGTGTTTTGTTCGCATTAAGGAGGTAAACATCATTTAGCGCGGACAACATTAGAGATGCGTGCGTGCGTGTGAAATTTGCTTATTCGATGAGTGTTAAATCCAGCGAAATCCAGACCACGTTCACGTGCCCCGACTGCGAAGACACGGGTTCCTCCGTGTCCCGCCGCGCGCGCGTTCGTGAGCGGCAATGTGAACGACGCTTAACGAGCGAGTAAGTTGCTCAACACACGCACAAAATGTAGCGGTGTAAATGTCAGGGTCATCGGTATATGTACTAGACCATATGTGTTGAGTAAATACCATTTAAATGCCGCGACGGATTTATACTTAATTCAAATTAAAAATGGATATTCTCTCGCGCGGTTCAAAAGTTGCGAAATATGTTGTACACGACGAGCAGAAGTATACAACGACGCGTGTGTGTATGTGTGTGTTGCTTTTGCATCGCATAATAATGTATCTGCGTCGCGATTTTCTCGAGAAACACGCGTACGCTACACACCCTTTTCAAGTTACAGGGTATAACATTTGTAAGGTACGTAAGCCGTCTTATTGCTCGTTCGTTCTTTCCCTAATGTGAAACTCGAAACGCAAGTAAGAAATTGAAATAGAGGAGATGAGGAGAGGAGAAAGGGAGGGGAGAGAAAGAGAGAGAGAGAGAGAGAGAGAGAGAGAGGTACGTTCTTTCGCACCATCGGAGTACATATGTACGCGGTCAAACGTGTAGGCTTATATTGGTGGCGCCGAAAGAAATGCCCTCCGGGTATACTGTACCTTTTTACGTCACGGCTCGGGAATTTCCTAGCCGCCGATTGCTAAGGCCTGTGCGAATCATCGCGGCGCGGCATCGGTCGCCGACGTGGATATCGGACCGTTAAGGGCGCGATCCACGTAGGAATCCGAGCCAATCGACTCGAGAACACGCGCTCGTTATATTGCGGATGAAAAAGTTAGTTTCTATCTATTTTACAAATTGCTAATTAAATTAAATGACTAATTAACCAACGAAGCTTAGAATATTCCGTAATTTTACAGTTATAACACGAGAATTTTGTTAAAAAGTCCTTCAAAGATGACAAGAGAGAAGGAAGATGCAAGAATTTTCTTCAGACATATCCTATTGGCCGGACTCGCCGGTGTGTAATAGTTGCACAGTGCGCAACATCGTGCGTCTCGGTTATAACGTCGAGGTCTATCCGCGCGCATATAGTTACATAAAAGCTTAAGTATAGCGTATAAACGTTCGGAGTGTGCAATTATGAATTTTATGCATCCCATTACGCGGGATTATACTTGAAACGTCGCGCTTGTCAGCGACGTGCATTAATTTAACGGGCACCCCATGTCCGCAAACCATCGCGTTTCTCCGCGATTTCCTCTCCCCCCCCTCTACCCGCGCGCGAGTTACATCAGTTGGAGAAGCAAGCAATTCGTTGCGAATGCAAAACGCGGTGAAGAGAGAGATACACCTCGTGAGCGAATAATAAAAACCGCCTGATGCATTATGGATGCTGCGCGCCTGATTGCCTTGCGCGAAAACCAACCTGACTTCGAGATCGTCAGCCACTTCTGCGTGATACGTGCATGTTAAGTGATGTGATAAATAAATCCTGTATAAAAAATCACTCTAGCAAGAGCGATAACAACTGATATATATATATGTATATATATATATAACAGATATATATATATATATATATATATATATATATATATATATATATATATATATATAAAACAAAATATACATAAAACAGGTAAAAATTATATTCGTTCAAATATCTGCGTGTATATTCTAGCTCTAATGATTTCAAAAAATTAATTACGATCAATTGAATTGATTTCCATCAAGAAGAGGAAGTGTGCGGATAAAGAAAATTAATTAAATAATATTACAAGAAAATTGTAACGCGAATTGTTTGGGACGTTTCAATATTTTAATTTGATCATCTTCAGCCAATGAATTAATCAGATGCTCGTTCAATCCGCGATGTATATATCGAATTGATTTTATCTTTTGAAGTAAAAAGAATTTTTTCAAAACCAAACACACATATGATTTAAACAGAAATAATTTCTTGTTTAAGTGGAATTGTTCGACGAGGTAAAACATCTTTATGACGTGCTGTGTATACGCATGTAATAACGTTTTTCTGAAGTTGTCCGCCGCTTCAAGTCGACAACGGGCTGGGGAGAAACATTGAACTTTGCTCTTTACTACCATTACGAGCGCGCTGTCGCTGGCGAGATATTATTACGATCATTACTACTACTGTCGTTCTTTTTTTTGCAATTCGAATTCCGTGAGAGAACTTCTTCGCGCGCGCGCACGTTTGTATCGCGCCGCGTTACGTTACATACATGGTATATAACCGCGGGAATATATATATATATATATATATATATATATATATAATACGCGGTTATTCAACTTCGATTAGGATAAATTAAATCGCGCGCGGGAATGCGCTCTCGCGGACATAGACGAACGGTTTTCCGCTCGAGCGGAGAAGAACTTTTGCATTTCGCGTTGCAGACGCGCGAAACGAGCTGACCAAGGTCCGAGTCCAACAGGTCCGGTGATCTTCTCGACTCGCCGGACTAGTTAATAAATTATCGTAGTCCGCCATCTTCTATCCGCGTGGACTCCCGTTGTTCACGGCAATTGCAAAATGAGCGCGCGATCTGGCGCGATCGAAACAAAGAAGATATATATATATATATTTTTTTTGTATTACATGTATATATAATACAAAAACAAGAAATAAACGCGTGATCGTGCGTGCACCAAGTTCGTCCGCACCGGTTGCCGGGTAAAAAAGGTGGAATCTCTCCAGACGCGCCGAAAACGCGTGCCACGCCCGCGTACTTCCTCCTCCCGCGAGAAGGTCGCACTTATTTGCGCGGGTTTCCAGCACGTGTGTGGGACTGCCTTAACCATAAATGGAGTACGGCCTTTGAACGGTGGATTTCTTTTTTACGACTCCGAGTTGCCGTCGCCGCCGCCGCCGCCGTTGGGTATCTCAGGTGATATATAAATAACATATTTAAACAGTGTTTCTCAAGGAGTTCCTGAACACTCAATACATGTGCGAGCTCGCAAATGGTATACAATGTTGTCAATTGAACATCGTTCACTTCGTTCGCGGAGCGAGTCTGAGACGCTCTCTGTGAGATTTATTTTAAAGGACGCGTTCTCCAAACCAATTCGCATTTATAAATTACGAACTCGCTTCGCGCCCGCGTTATATTTCTGAATTACGATCTCTCGTAAATTGCGCGCGTGTGCGAAAGGTCCGCGCATCATCTTTAAGCACGCCCTAACAAGATCCGCATCTCATCATAGAGCGAAACGCATCGCGAATTATTATAGTCTGGATCCCTAAGTGGGTGAGCGCGGGACTTTCGGCAGTCTCGGCTCGATCGCGTGCCCGCGATCCTGAATGACGTGAAAGAACACGTGCATCAACCAATCCATATCCTTACAGCGGTATCCCGAACTCTGGTGAGAGAGGCGTTCGTTCGTGTGCGACCTTCAAACCGGAGACCGTGTCGATGAAAGATACACCGTAAATGAGAACGCGGTGCGGTTCTATCTATAGGGTGACGAATACAAAACTAAAAAAATCCGATATATCCATACGAGACGTTATAATTACGTGACGAGGAAAAATTGAAGAGGTATATATACGGCGCCATGTAAATAACTCAAGCGATAATAACAAATGCCGCCGCTTTTTGTGACGCCATTGAGAAAACCGGAATGAGAGACGCGCAAACAACAATCTCGCTTCCTTATTTTTTGCGTTATTGCGAAAAGTCGAGGACGAACATCTCTTTTGAGAAAGAAAGAATGAGCGAGAAGATAAAGAAACGAAGTTTCTTCTGTAGACAATGCGTGTGTTGATTGTGTATTATTTGCATAAATTACGCACGCGAGAAGATAGCCCGTGTGTGTGTGTGTGTACAGTAGAATAAATTACAGATTGAACGTCAACAAAGTATAGACGTTATCTTGCACAACCGGAGCATTAAGTTTTTCTTCTAAACGATAATACGGTATATCGAGCGCGAAAATCAGCTGGAGTATACCGCTAAACAGCAGATCTCTTCGTATACCAGCGGACATAATGGAGTGTTAAAGTTTTACCGAGGTACAAATATACATATATATATATTCTGCGCGATAATCTACCCTGTTGAAAAGAAACGACCGCCGCCTGGTGCATTAAAGTCACTCTCGTCACTCCGCGTTTCTTGTGTTCATATCCGTCCTCTCTCACGACGTCGCGATAGCGCGAACAATTTGTAAAGGAAAAAGAGCTGCGGTTACGCATGGAGTTATTCCGCTTCGCACGGCTCCCTTCCCGCTTACAATGTTCGCGCGCGCGTGTCTGTGTGTGTGTGTGTGTGTGTGTGTATGTGTGTGCATGCGTGCGTGCGATTCGATTAATTCCCCGCGAGGAGAAGTCGGCCAAAAGCGGCCGAAAGCCACGAAGAGAGCCTGATCTCTCTTCGAGTCCTCACACAGCGTGACGGGGAGAGAAAAAGAGAGAAAGAAAGCAAGGTGTGTGCGAACAGAAGAGAAAGAGAAGGAGACCGGCTCTTACGGCCGAAGTGTATACGACCACCTCTTCCTCCTCCTCCTCCTCCTCCTCCTACTTCTTATACTTCTTCTTGTTCCCTCCACGGACACACGGCTCGCCGTCGAAAGAGATGCTGCCCGTCGCTCTCTCACGTGGCTAACGCACATACATACACACGTACATACATATATACATACATACATACATTATTATCGCGGGCGAGCGAGCGAGCGAGCAAGCGAGCGCAACTTTAGCCTCCCGCGGTTGTTAGTCGGTCCGCCGGTTAGTGGGTGCTCGTTCGCGCGACTCCAGGACACCCTCGCGTCACGCGCCGTTTTCTCACCGTTTTGCCCTCGCGCGTCTTATGCGTTTCGCCGGGACCACGTGACAGTTCGAAAGCGTATGTGGTGCGCGCAATTTTTTCAATTGTGTGATATGTCTCTCTCACGAAGCAACGAGTGAAGGGTAACGCGATTGCGATGAAATTTATTTAATTGTCGAAAAGAGAAAGAGAGCAATTTAAATATATTCGTGTAGATCGAAAAAACGCAATTAAAGACGCGCCGCGTCTCTCCCTCTTCTGTCCGCTCGTCCGCAGAAGATCCGTCACGACGGTTTCCGCAAGGACGTCTCGCGCGGATCATCCGCGGTGGGGGTCGATCGCGACGTACCTCGCGAGTTCGATCGGCACGTAATCACACACACCGACGATATCGCGTTGTCGCGCGACGTTTTTTTTCCCGCGTCCGTTTCTCCGTCGACGATGCGCGCCGTTGTCGAGTGCTGCGTTATCTTCCGTCGCGAAAAAAAAAAAAAAAACAGTGGCGGAAATACACAGTGAAGTTTTTTCTCGTAATAAATATAAGAAAATTAACACATACATAGAAAGTTTCTTTTCCTCTTCTCGCGCCTGTTACTTGCGCCACGGGAGAAAGTGAGACGTATTATAAACGCGCGCCCCGTGCTTCCGGTTTGCGTAATTGTGCCACGATCGCCGATACCGAAGACGAGCACATATCGATGAAGAGATGCTGCACGTGCGGGCATTGATGTCTCCTCGGCGAGCCTCCGGCGAGTTGTACATCATTAAAACGCGCGCTGGCGCCGCTCGATTTTCTCGATTCCGACTTTAGTTTTTTTTTTTTCTTGATCGCGGTGCGTTTTTCCACAAATGAACGCACACACAGAGTGTGTGCGCGCACAGGAGATTGCAAAACATGCATGTGGACTCCGGCGACGTAAACTTTCGCAATCGCACCGCGAACGCAACACAATAAAAGTAAAAACCGCAGAATTCCGATAATGAGTGAAATCACAAGCGCGAGGAACGATCTATTTTGTCACTTATTATGTGTTGTTCACTTGAAAATAATAATTATATATATATATATATATATATATATATATATGTATATATATATATGATTGCCAAGATTCTGGGAATATAATAATTGTGTCGCTCGCGCGCGCCATGTGTGTTCCATCTCGTTTCGAGAGAAACAAGACAAGATACTCCGGTTTCGTTTTACGACTCTGGCCGGTCATATTTTTTTTTCTTTTCTTTTTTTTTGAGTGAAATTTATTGCAGGTAGATTTCGAAGCTTCGACGCGCGCGCGTGTACACGTATAAAACGCCTTTTCTCTCTTGCTTTTAAGAGTTGCAAAATCACAGATCCGGACTTTCCGTGGCGAGACAATCGCGCGAGAAGTTCTCGTCTCGAAGAGAAGAGACCTTGGAACGCGCTTGTAACCGAGGATACGTTTATGTAACGGCGACAGCTTTCGAAAGTGCGAGGAAGAATTTTTCAAAAACAAGTATATATACAAGAAGATGTATTCCCTCCGAAGAGGATGTAGGAATAAAAAAAAAAATGCAACATCGCACAAATATACTTAATGATATTCACGCGAGTATGTGCTATTATTTCATTTCGTAATGTGTGTTCTACAAACTTGTTACACATACGTTTTTATTTCGGTTGCACTTTGCAATCCCAGAAAGATGCCGAAAGATGAAGAAGAAAGAAAGACGGAGAAAACGATAGGCTGGCGCGCGCGCGCGCCCGACGATTTGAATACCAAATCACCGTTTCTTGTGCAATTCTCTCCTGCCAGTGTTTCTCTCTCTTTCTCTCTTTTTTCTCCTCTTTTCGTATTCCGTCCCGGGGATCCCTACGGCGTTTCCACGTCTACCTGCGTGCCTCGCGTATTTTTAGGCGTGACACGCTTTCTTTGTGCCCCGGTCAGACCAGACTACTACCACAAAAATAACTCCGCGCAAAAAACACACAGGGCACTTTTAAAGCGACGTCTTTTTTATCTCCTTATCCTCTGTTTTTCTCTTTACATACTTTTATTAAACTCCGTATAAGCTCTTCGATGTATTTTGTCACACTTTCTTATGCGTAACCACTTCTTTGAGCAGCCACATGCAAGACATAGCTTTGTAAAACATTATAAACAATTTTTTTTAAAAGTAATCTTATATAATAATTTTTTATATAAGGGAAAAAAAGTTTTTCGACCTTGATTTTATATCCATGTCATCATCTGATTTTAGATCAAGTTATCTGATTATTTCACTTTTCGTTATCAAGGTTATCCTTGATGTATGTGCATAAGTTTATAATTTGAATGTTAAAGAGACAAGACGAGAGAATGTATAATGAATGTTTGCACACAAGAGTTCTCTCTCTTGTTAATAAAATATTTTCTCTAAATATATTTAAATATACAAAACAAATCGCGTTTTAATAATAATCAAATTAAGATTAAAACACATTACTTTGGAGAATCTGGTTGTTAAATTTAATTAAGATCATCGCTATAATTGGTCAAACGTCATTTCGATGAGTCAAAAACAACGTCATAGCCGCATCGTCAAGATTACCGCAGATGATGACTAAAAATTGCCGTGAGAAAGGAGCTGCAAGATAAAGAGATGGACTGGATGAAAAATAAAAAACAAAAAAAAAAAAAAACAAAAAAATAAAACTGAAAAAATTAGTAGAAAGAGGACCGAGTAACTTGGTTTAGCCTCTCCTAGGCTTTGTCTGTATAGGAGGACAGAGACATAGCCTAGAATAGGTTAGGTCAGGACTCGTTCGACATGGATCATCTTGGAGCACATTATCTGCGGCACCGGTCGCAGAGGAAGTGGAGAAACAAGGGGCACGTACAAAGGTCAAGCTCAAGGTCAGTAATAAATGAAGACAATCTACACAACGTTGCGTCTCTGATAAACTTTATCAGAAAATGTGTAATACATATTAGTATAAATTAATTATAGCGTTATCTGTCGGTTTTTGTATACCAAGATAAAAGTAAGATAAAGGTACGTTGTTATCGTCTTTCAGGCAAAACCAAGTAAATTCTTAGTTAACCGACAACCGGTCGATAAAATAGTCCTATACATTGTTGAAACATATTACAATTACAAAAATTTAGGACCTTTTTACACTACACATTTATTGCAGCAATATGCAATTTTTGTAGTGTGCGCGCAAAATCAGCTGATCTGTAATCCGTTTTGCATATCGCACAAATTAGAACGTGAGATTTGTGCGATAAAAGTTGCATTGCCGCAATGAACATTGCAGAGTGTACAAAAAGGGCCTTACAAATTGAATTAAATACATTCAAGTTTTGTGCAAAACATGTTTTTTTATGTAAAATATCATACCTAAGTAATTAACTTTTGTATTTACCCTTCCTACGCAAATTAAAAAAAAAAAAAAAAAAAAAAAAAAAAAAAAAAAAAAAAAAAAAAAAAAAAAAAAAAACAGTGTCTTAAGTAAAAACAGGATTTAGAAAGCATGTCGAAAGAACCTCGACACGTGGGATCACTTTGGACATCGGATTACATCAAGGGGAACACAGAATAGACGTCTAGTTAGATTCAATAAAATTCTCATTTATACGCTATACGTACACTTCGCAGCTTAGCCGTAATAAATTTCCGTCACACGCATCGTGACTTTCACACGTATATAAGAAAATTATATATGTCGAGATCAAAATGTGTTAAACGGACTCCCGAAGCTTGTTCTCAATCGCCGCCTGTTTGAACTCGAGAAAACAAAAGAACTGCAAATGTTATATCGTTCGCGTGTATATCTGTCTCTTCGCTGACTCGCAATATCCGCGTGTATTAAACAATGTTCAAAGAGCAAGATATAGTAAAAAAAAAAGAAATAATTGCTATAATGTATTTCGTAGACTCGAATTATCAAGAACATAAAAACGTATTTATAGCTTTAAAAGTACAAGGTGCAAAGATATCAATCCAATATCATTCAGCCTCGCATATTGCTCGTGTATACGACCGCATTCTCGTTTGTCGATCTAATTAAGTTTTTTTTTTATATATATTTCGCTCAAAGAACATATAGATTTTTTTTTTTCACAAGCGCTATGTTTCTTTCACCAACGAAATAATCGCTTGAAGGGGAATACCGTTTAGTATAATCTTAATTTCGTTTTTCGTCTCTTCTACATACGCACTGAGCAAAATGATGATGTGTATATTGATGGCGACATTTGCGTGGCTAAATATTACTTGATGGTGATCGCGAAATTGCGCTAGTAAAAAGTATGTACAAATAAGTTTACAAACTAAAGAGATATATAGAACCGTAAATAGAACAATATATCGCATTAAAAAGATCAACTTGATCTAATCGCTGTAGATGATATAAATAAATAAATCGTTGCATCTTTTTACATGATAAGCGCTGTATAGGATGCGAGGACATTTATTTTTGCGCAAGAAATCACTTTTTTTTCGGTTGTACACCAGTTCCACCGCATCCTGTACATGCACAACAATATGATCGAGATATATTCAAAAATAAAATATAAAATTTCTCTTGAATTAATTGTTTGCCAAAATAAAAATTCAATTTGAGTAATTTATATACGTACAATAAAAAAACAAAGTGACTTTTTAAAGATTTTAACAGTGAACATTTAGTGCAAAGAATGCAATGTCACTTGCATCAATAGAATTTATGTTACACTTAAAATGCAATTTTTAAGTGCAATTAAAGTTTTAACAAACTGCGCACATAAGAAATGTGATCGTTTCAACAAAAATATAAAATAAAAAAAAAAAAACAAACATCCAAGAAGTAAAGTGTGAAATTGAGAGAGAGATTTTTTTCTATCCTATATGACTTTTACAAAGTATTTATAAATATAACGAAGTAAGAATAACATTAAGACGTCTTTTTTGTATGCTATTTAACATAAAATCTTTCTCGATATGATTGTGTTTCTGACTGATAGTGTCGTAAACATATACATTTGTATATTGCTGTGTAAAACTTGTCACATTCGTCAAAATTAATTTATACAAATTTTGCAAACAATTTCTCAGATAGTTGTAAAAATTTCATATTAACAACTTCAGACCGATAATTCACTTAACGTACGTATGTGTGTCGATTTACGAACAAATATATATTATACATATCACATATACATATATGTAATATATATTTTTGTAACGTAAATCTACATACACACATATTTAAGTTATACGTATCAACAAGGTCAGCGTTAAACGTGCAGTTAAAAAAATATGAAATATCGGTCTTGAAAAATATGTCATTTCACTTGTACATTTCTTACAATCTCATGTAAAAATCTCGTTTCGAAATATCGTTTCCGTATCACAAGGATCAAAAGCTAGTCAAAAAACGTACGACCAAATTTGTGTATAAATGTTTTATAAAGAAGAAATAAAATATATATATATTTTACATCCTCCGTCTCTGCGTCATTATGTGTGTGTGTGTGTGTGTATGTGATCGTTGATTACATAAAAGACCTTAACTTAATTAACAAATAGTTTTAGTTTTAACAAGGAGCAGTCTCACTGTGGCTCACGTCGATTATCAATTGATCATTAAGTAATTACAGATATATGGTGTGTTGTGAATTCGCGTGAATCCTTTCCGATTTACAAAATAAGGAGGCATAAAGTAATTGACCACATGAATCTGTGGATAATAAACGTATTTCCCGACAGTCACACATCGAGTGCTCGGTGAAATGCGTGTACGTAACCGTATTATTGTGTTTCATCTCAAAATTGTAGTTTAATCAGTTGATAATCTCGTGGTGTAAAATTATAAAAATTACATACGCGCTATATATCGGTTGAACGTAATTCGCCTAAAAGAAACGTAAGTTCAGGACACAGTACCTCGACAGAAATCCTATTACTCGATCAGTCTACTTTGTTCATCTTGCACAATCGACTTTATGTATCTTCCTACGTGTCTTTTTTTTTTCTTAGTCAATAAATCCGACTATAAGACCTACGAATCTAAGGTGCTTGTTCATAAATATGATATGTCGAGTAAAATGTAATATATTGTATATTATGTATATAATCTACGCGGGTGATGGAGATATAAACTTGAATGTTGTAGTAGAATAATAATTATTATTTTAATTATACGTGGAGAGCGCTGGCGTGAGGTGAAAAAAAAAAAAAAAAAAAAAAAAAAAAAAAAAAGAAGAAGAGAAATAAACGATAAACAGCATTATTACACTTCGTTTAAATTCCAGTATTTAAAAGAGGATCTGGGCATCACATGGTCCCGACGATGAGGTTTCATGAACGTGCTTTTAACTTCGAATCCCAATCTTTATCCGAATGTATCTCTGTGTGCAATAGCGATACCGACAAAACTCGCTCCAAAGTTTAATGACGAACTGTGTGTTTTATCTTTCCCAAGCAGAAACGAAGGATTTTCGTTAGAGTTCTCATCGAAAAAAAATGAAATCGATTTTTCAAGCGATTATTGGAATGTGCATTCACGTCGGCCAATTCTAGAGTTTTCTTTCGTTTCTACTTCTTTCTCCTTCTTTTTTAACGAGACGTAAAGCCTCAATTAATTAATTTCTTATATATATATATCGATCGTTAACAGTCTGATATAAAAAAAAAACTCACTCCTACGTTATAGGACGTAACATTTATCCCGTTAAATCTGCCGACAATAGATCTTCACTGTTCTGTCTTAAACTTCTTGAAGAGACTCGACGAAGTGTGTTTAGCGAGTCCTGCGATTATCGCCCATCGAATTTTCTCGCTTTCTTATTGCCTAGAAATACGTTGCTTCTCCCTTTCTTTCAAGGAACTCGTTTTTTTTTTTTTTTTAATATTCTTTCAAAGTTTGCCCGTTGTCACCCGTTGTCTCCCATTCATCGACAATAAAACTTTAACAAAGTTTTCCTCAAGTGTTGTAGATTGACAGATATATGACATTTTGCGTGTTTATATATTTTATAGTCAAGACAAGTATAATATTGTTTCTTGTAGAAAATAATTCTACGTTTTAATGTGTATATATAATATACGTGTCGCTGGAAAGTCAGACGCACGTTCATAATTGATCGTATTGTAAGCTTAGAGACAATTAAAACGTTGACTAGAGGCGATAATCTCTTGTTTTTTTTTTGTTTTTCTTTTTTTTTACGCTATAAAGCTGAATCTTTTCTCTATTTTTTTTTCTGTTCAAAAGTCTTCATCTAGGAATTAAGATTCCATACGGCAGCGTTTACACTTATAACGCCTCTCTCTCTTTCTCTCTCTCTCTCCCCTTCTCTCTCACTTCCTCTTTCTTTCTTTCTCTCTCATTTATCGAATTAGCAAAAACTTCTAGTTAGTAGATCTAATGCGCGCTAATAAGTCGGTAAAAAGCGGAAGTACTGAATAAACAAATTGCTCGGTCATTTCCCGTTTACAGGAATGTTTTTCGCGTGTTTAAAGCAACTCGATCTTTCTACTTTTTTTCCTCGTGAGGTATGTTTCTTCGCGAGGGCGTAGATGATATGTTGTACATACAGATTGTCGTAATCTGTGTGTAGTGGATATTCATCGTAACGTAACATGCCACGCCAGAATCTAATATCCGTACTTTCCGCAAATTATATTCAGAATATATCGAAAGTCTTCATCTCATGCACTGATATTTTATTTATAATCTATCGATCAAAAGTAATAACAGCTATATGCGTATTCTATGAGCGTTTTGTTTCTCAATAATACTTGTTGTGTTATATATCAAACTGCACTGCCGATATATTCTTCTGTAATCTCTAATTAAAATTTCCTTAATATATAAGATATATTATTACAGATGACATCGTCTATTAAAATTGACACGTTTTCTGGCGTACGCCTTATTAAAATAGTCGCATATATACGCGTACTCTTTGATCAATATTCGCGTAACAACGCTTCATATAATATTGAGGATAAAACAGTGAAATAATTATGTAATTTTTCAGAGTAAATACCTCTTGTACACATGGAAACACCAGCTGACCTCAGATTCTCTCGGACGTTTTCTCGCTAAACATTAGCGCTATCCACGTTATTGCGTTATTTCGCTCACGTTTCCCAACGCGGAAGTACTTTTCATTCTCCGGGAAATCGGTGCAAGTTACGGTTGCTACAAACATCCTGTGCACTTTGAATATTATTTGCAGGTTATTTTTGTTTATCACTTAAGAGATATGTCACTTTGTACAAAGTCTTGTCTTTAAAAACAAAAATCCTTTCTTTCCAATATTAATAGATTATTGACACATGTCTTGATTATTTTCTCTATGTTATATAACATAAAGAGTAAATTCCAAAGGACAAAGAATAAAAGGTCAGCACTTTCTTTCTTTGTCTCTAATGCGTCTTTGAAAATCTGTCAGAATCTTCAAATTACGAAGCATCTTTACAAGTTTGCTCCGTATGTCTACAACGGATTTTTATAATTGTAGATACACGCTGACTTATTTTTCTTTTTTTTTTACTAATGAAAAGCTTATAAGAAGACAGTATGAGTGTGAGGCAATCTAAAAGTTACAATGCTGGCGATCACTAACACCAGTGCGGTCAGTAATGCGGGCGCGATTAATGGTTCGCCCACTAATGTCTGATATGTCGTTGTTCCTATCAGACCCGATATTCTTATAGCTGCTGCTATAAGTCCAAAACCGGTGCACCTATAGAAAGACACGAGGAAATGTCATTTTTCTAGCCGCGCAAATTAACATTACTCAATCTTACCGCAAGTGCGTGGGGAAGCTCTCGACTGTGACCAAGGTTAGCGACGTCCATCCAATGGCAAAAAGAGCCGTAAAACCCCCTTCGAAACCAAGAACTGCGGAACTGTTTCTCCGGATCAGTATCAGACACAATGCGGTAACGGAAGAGAAGAAGAGTGAAAAACCTGAATGTAAGAAAACTTAGATCATTAAGTAATGTAACTGAAAATTCGTTAATTTTCTTTAACGACTCCCAACTGACCAATTAATTTTGGCCGCTGGAGAACGGTGAGTGCCAAACCCGCTAGCGCGGCAGCAGGCACGAAAGCCAATTGAGCAACGAGATGAGCATGCAACGCTTCTTCTATGTAAATGTTGTAATCCAAATCGAGAGTTGGACAGGGTCCGCTTAAACTCAGTTCTGTGTTATTTTCCAATTTACATCTAGTAAAAGCTTGCGCGGATAAATCTGTGTCAACGAATCTGTAACGATATGCCGTAGTCACGGTTACACATAAACAAATAAAAATTTCAATTTTTAATTACTTACTTCGAATATACAATCATACTGTCTCTAAAATGGGTTTTGCTAGACTTAATGCTAGTAAACTCTACTGACTGGAAGGTACAATTGTCAAAGTCAACGTGGCTGAATACCATTTTAGTAAATCTGCAAATATTTAGAAAGTATTATGAAGTTGCACACATCATCGCCTTTTATATTTATATACTAGAATAACTTACTTGCAGTTTAAAAATGTAGAGTCTTTGTACTGACGATTTTCCCAAGAGCCAGTAAACGTTGTACTATTATACTCTTTGCTTTGATAGAGTTCAGTATGAGCATCGTATTCTATCGCTCGCAGACGTTTCAGATACTCGGGACACCATACCATGAGACCGTAGAGACTGTATAACATAAATAAACGAATCTTCATAAAACTATTACTAACAAATTTTTTTACTAACAATTTTTTTAACTACAAAAATTTACCTGAATGAAACGGCGGACCAGATAATCAACAGAACCAACGTCACACGTAAATGAGGTGTCGCAAATAACTCCAAAAATGAATTCCAGTACTATGAGCAGAAATGCAATTACCTCATTTTATAGAGATAGCTCTTTACGTGACAATATATCCGAGAAAATTTTCTGTGATATTTACCATTTCAATCGAATATATTATGTCCGCTAAAACGCTAGTGTGACTACTGGGAGATGGTGGTGCCAAGCCTCGGGGTCTCTTAGTTGGAAGTTCCAATTCAGAGAGTTGATACTGAGCACCTGTACCACCTCTCCGTGCGTTGTTCTTTTTGTATATCCTCTAAAACATTAAATTGTCATGAGAAATACAAAATACATTGAAAACACAACACTCGATTTTTTTTATAATTGTTTATATTACACATACTTGATAAACCATCATGGCTTCCACATCTCTACCGGCCTCTACAAGATACCTCGGACTTTCTGGTAAAAAGATAAGACCGACTGTGGAACACACCGCCGGCAGACAACACAGTAACAGGAAACGATGCCAGGCGCTGAAGTGTTCTTTATTTTCCAGGACGACCATTTCTCCTGTCGTGGGTACTACTACCCAAGCCAGAAGAGCGGCATAAACACCTCCAAGTGCACATGCCGCAACGAGTATTCCCGTCCAACGACCTCTGCTTAACCGCGGACAGCATTCTGCAAGATATACATATGCCAACGGTAGAGCTCCTCCTACTCTGTAACAGAATAGATTGAACAATACTGTATAATATAATCAGTTCAAAATTTTTGCGTTTATTTAAATGGTATATCAACATGTAAAAGATATTGAAAAAAAGATTGAATACCCAAGAGCTGAGCAAAATCTAGCTGTCATAAAAGTGCCGTAAGTTGGCATAAATGTCGCTACACCGCTGAATAGGACATGTACGGACATAGCTGAGAGAAGAGCTCTATGTCTTCCCAGTCTATCTCCCAAACCACCCCAGAACAATCCACCCAGTGCAAGACCGACAAGAGTGATATTGCCTGAAAAAAATCAAGTTATATTTATTAGCATTCAGTCAGAGATCGATTTTATGTAAAGAAAATTGACAACTTACCAAGCCATCCTTTCTCATTATCTTCGATACACAATTCAACTTCTGCACTCGGCAGTATATAAGGAACAACAAAAAATTCAACAGTATCAGCTGCAAGACTTAATCCTGTACAGAAAGCAGCAAACAGTTGGAAGTAACCCACTCCAGCCTGTAATATTAAAAAATAACTGTTATATAACTTGTTCTTATACACACATATAGAATAATTTTTTTTTTTATATGAAACTAAACTTTTGCTGTAACAATAGGATAATAAGCTACGAAGTCTCTTTCAATATTTCTTAAATATACCAACAATAAAAAGCAAAAGATATGTGTAAATAATTTCTCAAACAATAAAAAATAAAAACATCTATCTATCAGAAGTGTTTCATAGGCAAGTACAAAATAGTTCTTCAGTGAAAAATTGATGAGTACGTGTAATACAGATAAACAATTTTAATAAATTTTGATTGAAGATTATCTAAATATTATTATTTTATTTGTGTTGTTTACATTCGAGATCACAAAAGCGCGCAGAACGCGGGACTATCGACATAACCTAACCTAAAACGATGAAGTTAAATAAAAAAAAACAATTATTTACTGGAAAATCCTTCAAACAGTTCGGCAATTCTCGCGGTGTGTATTTCGTCTTGACGATCGATTCGTCCAGGACTTCGTTCATGACTCCGTCCATTCTGCCAACGCGAGGAAGAGCGCGGATTCGCGGAGAGCGACAGAACTGTCACTCGCTGTTGACAAACAAAACGTCAAAAAACGACGCCGTTCCATCCAGGTTATGTTTTGATCGCGTATCCACGTCGCGCATACAAAATTTTTATATCGCATTCGATACGCGTTCGACGGCGAACAAAACGAGCCAGCTGTCGGATCCGCGTTTCCGCCACATTGGCGCGATCGCAGCGATCGATCGAACCGCGCACGACTTCGATATATCTTTCGATAATCGTCGGAAATCCAAATTGACTCGTGCTCGAAGTAGCCGAACGAAGCGAAAGTGACTCATGTGGTTATTATCTTTCTCCGGAGAGATACATGTAGTACATGTGTGTGTGTATGCGCGACGACATCAATGGTAATTTCTGCAAGTAAATAAAAGATACGCATAGTCATAATAAGAGATAGTTTGATCAATAATTGTTTATAACCTCCGAATTTTAAAGCCGATTACACCGCTGATTCTTTTTGTTTAGAATTTTTCTTTCACGCGTGTCTCGTCGCGTGTTGTGCAGTTACGTACATACAACGACTATTTCAAAAAGGATGAAAAAATCGCGAGATTGCGATTCTCGATTGAAAATCTAACAAAGAGCTTCCCGCAGAGAACGACATTGAAATATCTCTCGATGATTCATCACCTGCTTGATGGCGTCCTCGTGAAATTGCGCGAGAAGGGTCGCGTCCGCGGTAGAGTCGATGAGATCGTGCTCCGCGGAATCGGCCGAGGCCGAGTTCACGCCGGCCGTGGTGACGTTCGACGGCTGCTGGGTCATCTCCTCGGTGTAGAGACCGGTCCTAGTGCCGCGTTCGCCCGCGCCCGTTTTCGTCGCGCTGCCACCGGAGGGTGCGAGGCCGCCCCCACTGCCAACAAGCCACTGGCTTTCCTCCTCCGATGAGGGCATCACTGCCAGAAACCATCTGGAAGCAAATAACGAGATAATGAGCGTGAACGGGAGCAAGACAAATATCTCAATTGAATTCCATCCTTTGGCAGCACGTTATTTGATGTTTTCAACGATCGGACATTAAAAACGATTCAAACGCGCTAATTGCGATCAACGCGCGTGTGTATTTCAGCCCGAATATATTTTTGGCAAACTGAACTTGAGACCGCACGCAGTGTCATTTCGCGGCGACAAAAAGATAAAACAGGACGCTCCTTCGTGGCGTGCCGCAATATTGCAGATAAGATACGAGTTCGAGATAAAAAGAGCGGGAGAGAGAATGAGTCAATATTTACGCTTGAGAGACAGAAAAGCCGGAAGTAGAACGCAAGACGGAGCAAGAACGAGGGAGCACAATCTCTGCGTATCAGAAAATAAACGGAGTAACGTGGTGGTTTGCGTGCTGATATTGCAAATGAGATACGTGTAAAAGACGCGCGCGTGCAAATAAAAAAAATGTAAGATGGGCATGTGTTGTAACAATGCTGGTCCGACATTGGGACCGCGCTTGTGTGAAATTTGTCGCACGTGCGCGGCGGCGTGAAGCGATACACAGCATATGTGCGCCTCTTTGTCTATAAGTGCGGTTCACTGACCACACACACACACACACACACGCTGTGCGATACCGCGATATTCGTTTCACGATGACCGGTAAAAGATTTGACATTTATGACCTCATGTCGTATTTAATGCGGACTATTAACGTAGACGTTAAGTGCCACCGAGAGGAAAATGTGACGAATAATCTTTGACGCGTCTTCGCACCAACTTGATACGGAGCACTCTTTTTTTGTTCTATCTTCGTTTCCGTGCTATCTTATGCAAAATTTTCTGTGTATTTTTTGTGAAAGTCATGTTGCTTTTGCAACATATACTTTTTTACGTGTGCGATATAAAAATTTTTTTTAATATAAATTTTTTCTTCTTTTTTTTTTTTTTTTACACACGATTTACACGCGCCATCGTTCGCAGTCCTTCGATTCGCGCATCTTTATGTACGTACGTACATACGTACGTACAAGCCTTGCCTTAAAGTTGACCTTAAACCAGTCGTCAAAGTAACCTAAGCAGCGTTTGCGTGCACTTACGTTCTGCGGCGGTAATTCAACGTTTATGAGCTCGCGCTGAAACACGCGGAGGTCGCGTTCTACCAAGGCTGATTAATTCCCGGAATTAATGCGAGAGAGCTACCGGCCAATGCGTTTATTACAGGCTCTCTTTTGCGTGTCCGCGCGCGCGTGCTGATTCATCGATCTGTTATATTGACCGTATGTGTATACATACGTGCAACAGCACTCCGTGCTGAAAATGTATATACACACGATGCATACAAATTCCGATCCAAAGAAGAAAAAACTTGTGCCAACGAAACGAAATCTGCAAATGTACGAGAAGAAAAAAATTGAAAACTAAAACACAAACCTTGATAACAAAAAAACAGTTAAAGAGAGATCGCGCGCAGAGATAACGCGTGTCGTACGCGAATTTTATTTCATATTATCTCTCGCGTTACAAAAAAAAAACTTAATGTACAAACTTCATTTAACGTTTCGCTGGCGGTTAACAACAAAGCAGAAATCGACAAAGAGTGCCTGCGAGACAGCCTCTATCAATTTTTATCTCGTGAAAAGGTGCAGCATTACGTCAACGGTTTGCAACTGGTAAAAACACACTAGGTGTGTTGCAAAAAAAAAAAAAAAAGTATTAAAATTACATCCTGCGAGGTGAGATGACATTACGTCGATCCGGATGTAGGCGCGCATTTATTCGAAGCATCGGTCCGTTTTTCGCGATTTTTTTTACATACATGGGCGTGTGTGTATCTTACGATCGGTCAGGAGCAGAGTTTTTGAAACGCGTCGGCGCTTTGTTCCGGGCGCGACCGCATATGATTTATCGATCCGAAACCGATTATACGGTTCCGTAGCGCGCGTATTCATGTATACACATTTTCCGTGCATCGCGGTGCATGTACGTGCACATATACACGACGAATGTGCAAACGTCGCGTGCACACAAGCGCACGTGTCACCTCGCGGGCGCCAATGTCGCCGCGACAGTCACGGTCGCGGCGCGACCGCGTTTTTGCAAGTCCTCTATTTTCTCGCCGTTAGTTATTTTTGAAACGAGCGGCGGTCCGTTAGCGTTTTACCTTTAGGTAACTTGTATTTACTCGCGACACACGACGAATCCTCGCGGATCGAACGCAAAGCGTATGAACTCTTGTTGAACTCGGCGACCGAGAAATGTCAAATTTTCGAAGTGCGCGACTCGGAGTCGATTTTTTCCCGCTCTCTCTCTCTCTCTCTCTCTCTCTCTCTCTCTCTCTCTCTCTCTCTCTTATCTCTTTTTCTCAATGTGTTCGCAGTTGCAACGAGGCTGCTCTCTGGCGCGCGCGACAACTCCCCGATTGATTAAACTCTTAAAACGATTTTACCTCGGCAAGAGAGAGAGAGAGAGAGAGAAAGAGAGAGAGAAAGAGATTGCGTTAGATTGAGGTTTACATTTACATACTTGCCAAGAGACTTAACGATGCAAATTGAAACTAGTCGTGATGAATGATGGATGACGTCCGGTGTTATTTTCACTACGGAGAAAATTGACTCCGAATCATAAATTTTTCAAATGTAAACTTCATTCAGTTTTTGTGTTGTACGCGAGAAGATACATAAAGTTTTCAGTCACACGCCCACAGAGAGAGGGATGTTTACTTTGACGGCAATTTAATTTTGAAAACGTCTTGTTGATAAAAAAAAAAACTACGCGTGGCAATCTATCAAGTTGTATACACGACGAATTAACGATTCAAACTCGGCGTTAATTGAACGTGAAAACCAACGGTTAATTACATGGTGCATATCTACCGATACAATTATCTAGATCTGCGACTATTGCGTGTTTCATTATCGCCGTTACGCTGTCGACGCAAATATATCGCATGTGGAAGCGACGCGACATGCATAGATAAGTGCGGCTGATGAACACGAGCCAAACGAGCAACGCGCGTAACTCGGAGGGAACCGCGGGACACGCAATTTATCAAATTTATTCTTGGACACGGCATGTAAATTCATGTCAATTATCGTGCGAAATTGGTCGCTCTCTCAGAAAATATAAATTGTCCGCTACATGTAAATATAATTCAGATTTCTGATCCTTGTATTTTTATCGACGCTCGCAAAACGAGAAAGGTCGGAAAACAAAAAAGAGAAAATGTTCTGTTCCATATATTAATGTTTTGTAACTCTTACTCTTCGGAAACGTGCAACAGATTGCTCAACTGTTAATACATAGAATGACATTTCTTGATAATAACAGATTTAAAAAATATGCAATTTAATAAATCCTAAAATATAAAATCACTTGTTAATTTTTTTTAATTCTCTCTCCTGTAATCTCCGATCGAATTCTTATCGCGATTGATCCGTCTTCCCGCGCAATTTGTTGTTTATTTAAGATCGCAGAGATACGAAAGAACAAAAAAAAAAAAAAAAAAGAAACCGTACAGAAGAAAAAACGTATGAGGAAATCATAATCGAATAAAACGTACAGACGCGCGCGAGCGTTTGTGTTCGACGCGGCTTCGTCACGCACGAATTAATATCATTAGTGCTTCTTATCGTAACATCCTTATCGCGATCGCGCGTAAATCACCTACCTGGTTTTGATAAAAAGTCGCCGTGAAATACCGCACTT
Organism: Pseudomyrmex flavicornis; assembly: GCA_014825475.1. NCBI lineage: Eukaryota > Metazoa > Arthropoda > Insecta > Hymenoptera > Formicidae > Pseudomyrmex > Pseudomyrmex flavicornis. The sequence goes on along the minus strand of QVNW01000859.1, from coordinate 4,522 downwards.
TTCCAATGATATAAATGTCGGTTTTTCTTTTCGCTCGCAGAGAGATTTCACCGAGTTGGAGATAAAAACTGGGACGCGCGTTGTGATCAAACTCGCGCGTCGATCAACCGATCAACTTCCGTCGACTCACACCGGACAAAGACCGTCGTTGTCGCCCCACAACACGCGAAACTTCCAGCACTCGAAAAGTTCGATCCGCGAATGGGACAATAAGTCGGTTACTGTTTTATTCAGCACCGTGCGACGCGGCGCACTTCTTCGCCAACAGCCGACGTCGATCGTTCGTCATCGAGTCGCTCGCGAGTTCACCGCCGCCTTACACGCGGCATGCATCGCACCGATAGCGGCACACAAGTGGGAAGACAAGAAGAATCGAACGCGAGAATAATTTTACATAACGATATCTCACCATAATACAACGGACGAAGGGAGAGACGCGGGCGCGCGCGGATCTTCTAACAGCGACAAACCAGTTGGTATTACGCGTTTATTTCGTCGCGACGCCGAGAAATTTATTTTCTCGATATTTATTGTGCAATTTGCATGAAACGAATAATACAGACATTAAGAAACGGGAAGTGTAACGAGCGTGCATATACGTAATATATCAGCGACTTCTTGAAAAAAAAAAAAAAAGCGAAGAGTCCTTGGGGTCTCTCGTAGCCGGGACCTACCTCAACCAGCGACCATCTCGCGATCTTCAATCTCGCGTGAATCGTCACGCTCGTGCGATTCACGCAACCTCCCTCGATGTGGACTAATGGGATTTCGCGCGAATTGACACCTTTTTCTTCGACGAATGTCGGTGAAGAATCGCCAACGACGAGCTTCTGTCGCGCGCTTCGTCGTGTTCTTTTGTCGAGAGAGAGAGAGAGAGAGAGAGAGAGAGAGAGAGAGAAAGAGATCGATTCCTCCTTCGGGCAAGAAGGCAGCCGAAGTCTGCGAAACGCGGTGATCAATCGCGACGCGCCTTCCCAAATGTGCGAGATCGCGTCTCGTCGTCGCGCTTATCTCGCCGCGAATTTTTATATCGCAATCGCGCGCCGCGCCGGCCACGTCAGGGACACCGGTGGTCGCTCCCGGTAGCAGCAACAGTCCGTGAGTGACAATCGGACCGGTGACATTTTCACGAGGTACGAGAAGAAACAACACTGGGCCCTCCGACACGCACACACACCGCGCCGTCAACACGCCGCCTGCGCCGCGTATCTATCGATTCGCGTCGCGACGCCCGTCACGAGACACGAGCCCGTAGCGCCTTCGTCCCCTACCGGGACTTTCCTCCGCGAATTATCGGACTCCGATAATTATGTCAGCTCCTTCCGACGTAACGTTTTGAATGATCCCGGGCAAAATACACCTGTGTAAACGTGTGTCTAGTAATACAAATGACAATCAAATAAATATCTTCTATCATTTTTCTACGTAAAAGTTGTTCGTTATAAAAATATAGATGCAATGAAGCATACGTATTATGGCTGATTGGCCTGCACAATTCATATAATAAGCTATTGATGAAAGATTTCTTATAGATATAAGGAAAGATGAGAAAGTGCAGGATCATTTTACACTCGCTAATTTTATTATGAAGTTTTTGTGTAAAAACATCTTTCATTGATAACGTTTGATTTTAAACTCATTAGAATTGTCACTAATTTATTATACATTTTCTTGCAATTATAAAAAATTACATTAATTAACTATTTATTGCAAAATTGTAAATATATTCTCTTACACATTGTAAATAAATAATACTCATACCTTTTGTGTTTCACGGACTTGGGATCTTGTCTCTTCTGTCCTTTAACCAATGCAGATTCGTCATCTTCGCTGTTATCTCCTATGTGGAAATTTAAAATGCAGAGCGTTTATCCACGATTGTTTGTTTACGCATAACCTACAAATTTTGTTCAATTAGATTTATCTGATAAATTCGTGGTAATTGTACGTATAGCGTGCACTTTAATTAACATTTATTAATCACTCACCACTGTTGTCATTTGCTGTTATCGTTTACTTTGTAGCTGTGCTACAAATTGCATACGCGCGACACACAAAAAGACGTAGTACTTCTTTAATTACCTCCTCCAGCGCGCCGCATCATCCATGTTTGTTGCTAAACATCACTTCCCGAACGCCACACTCGTTTAGCTGGAACTAAATTATTTCTCGCTATTTAAATAGCACCGTATAACTTGCATTAAAACGTACGTCACTGAACGATCGACAGAAAATTTAGTCTCGTCAACTTGCGTAAGTTCATACAAAAAAGACATTTTTGCAGCCATTAAATTTTGCCCAGGCCACGGTCAGGTTATGTTTTTTCTCAATCATACGTCAAATGTTGTCTGACAAGTAAAGCAAACATAAACGTGATCCGTGTCGAACGATATCGAAGCATTTACATTACAATGTACGAAAACAATTTATATGTTTGTGTAATGTTGAGTTATTGACAATTAAAAAAAGAATTAATTTTCTTGCAGATTATACTCAAGAGTTTGTATCTCATCGATTTTTGTGATGCGACCTACAAAAATGTTGGAAATTTTAAATACTCAATAAACTTGTTATTCACGAGTCTAGTCAGTTTTTTTCCAAGTACGTGAAAATCAGACGAGATACAATGAGTAAAAAGAAGACCATGGCAATCGACTTCCAAGCCAACATGATACTGCTCACGCGGAAATACTTGAAGCGCAGAATAATGTGTCCCGAAACGAAATTCAGGCATCACGTTAAAGAACGGCTGCACGTGTTGGAACTGGTGAAACAAACTGTGGAATTAGGCGAAAGCAATTCTGCCTTGTTAATCGGACCTAGAGGCAGCGGAAAAACTACGGTATAATTATATTTTTGAAATAATGTTAATGTAAATAATGTAGCGTACAATTACAAATAATAAACTCACTTGTGTACATTTTCAGCTCGTTAATAGTATCCTAAAGGAATTGTCAGCTTTAAAAAGCTTCAAAGACAATGCGATGATAGTGAATCTCAATGGGTTGGTTCACACTGACGACCGTTTGGCACTGAAAGATCTAACTCGTCAGATGCAGTTGGAAAATGTGGTTGGTGATAAAGTTTTCGGCACGTTTGCAGAAAATCTGAGCTTTCTCTTAGATTGTCTAAAATCTGGCGATAAGAAGCGCTCCAAACCAGTCATCTTCGTACTTGACGAGTTCGATCTGTTCTGTGGACATCACAATCAGACATTGTTGTACAATCTGTTTGATGTCGCCCAATCCTCACAGGTAAATATCTCAATGCGTAAAAAAGAATATCGTGAACATTGTAAAAAATTCAGCACGAATGAAAAACTTCAATTTTACAGGTGCCAATATGTGTACTGGGAGTAACTTGTAGATTGGACGTCGTAGAATTGCTGGAAAAGAGGGTTAAGTCAAGATACTCTCATCGCCAGATATTCTTGTTTCCCGGCGATACGTCATCCTCGGAACAATCCGCGTTCGATGACCGACTCGAACTCTTTTGCGATCTTCTTAGTTTACCTGACGACGAGAATGTAAATAAAGTAGAACAGGAATACGAGGACTGCACGATAGATCCACAATTTGGATCCAAATGGAATGAGTACGTTAAAAGTTTAGTTGACAATGCCACGATAGTGAACTTACTGAAGAAAATGTATTACATCGACGTGAGCGAGCGAAGCTTCAGAAACTTTCTCGCGGTGGTCGTCTCGACGTTGTCCGAGAAGCATCAGAAATTGGAGGTGAACGATTTCGTAGAAGCGAGTAAACTCTTCTCCCAAGATGACAGATTACTGATGCTCGAGGGATTATCTATTTTAGAAATATGTTTAGTACGTCGATAATACAATTATGTTTCTCTTCTTTATTTTTGTAATTAAAAAAAAAAAAGAAACGCTTAAATCTCTCGCTTTTATCACAGATAATAGCAATGAAACACGAAACCGAGATTTTCGATGGCGAGCCGTTGAATTTTGAGGCGGTTTACAACCGTTACGTGAAATTTGTGAATCAGCACTCCTCCCTACAGTCTGTTCAGCGACCAGTTATCATGAAAGCCTTTGAACACATTAAGGTAAGAATCTCCCGTGTGTTGATAATTTTTTTTTTCGCCATGAAATACTTTAAAGAAAAAATAGATAAGGACGTATATTTTTCAGAATTTAGAGATCTTGATACCAGTCGGAAGTACACACGCGAAATTCGAAAAGGAATATCAGTATTACAAATTTACTTTAACATCACAGCAGGTTATGGAGGCTCTGAAAAACTATCCAAGTCTTCCTACGGAAGTTTCTCAATGGGCGTCAAGTAGTATATAAAATATACACATACATAGTCACGAATTCATGTATATATTCATGCCTTTTCATGTATATATTCATATCATTATGTATCCTATAAAATTACACACTTAGAACAAGTTAAACACAATATTATCAGTGATCATAAACTATCATGTTGAAGTCATATCTATCTGTCGTATCCACTAATTTTATGTGTGTGTGTGTGTGTGTGTGTGTGTGTGT
>QVNW01000858.1:0-71498 GCA_014825475.1 Pseudomyrmex flavicornis | reverse complement strand
GGAAAAGTTGTTCAGAATCATGTCCCTAACAACATATTTCAAACTCATTAAAATCGGAGAGGAAGCCCCTAATCTAAATAATTACCATTATCTTTATAAAAAAAAACACTAGAGAGAGAGAGAGAGAGAGAGAGAAAGAAAAGCACTGTATTGAAAAAAAGTCAACGAAATTTAATACGATTATGAAAATGAATTATTTAGAATATTTCGGTATTTGTTTGCTTTTTTAAACATTATCTTGTACAATCGTAACTGCAGAAAAATATTATAAAAGTATGCGATTTTAATCCCGTCAAAACTTTTGTATTCCGTAATTGCGTAAAATTACAAACAAAAATACACGGGAGAAAAGTCGAGTGGCTGCGCCCGCGTCGGTATAATTAGCGATGAAAAAAGCGAGATTTGCGATGTGAAAGGAGAGGGAGAAATAGGAAACAGAAAAATGCTTGTTCGTTATTTCGGAAAAACAGACGGCGCCGGGAATACCCGGAGATGTTATTGGACGGCAAATATCCACGGCTAGAGAGAAGATTTCACCCTCGGTGTAACGCAATATGAAGTCACGCCCTGAAGCCTCACGATTGAGCAAAACCGCAGACGAGCTGTGTATACGAAGCGTTTCGAGGTATACATATATCTCGAGTATATCCGAGCGTGTCTCTAATAATATCGAGCGAGTAATAAAAGGAACGAAAGAGGATCGATTACAGAAAACCTGAAAAACAAATGGCCGAAGAGCGCGGTTGAGCGGCGATATTACGAGACGAACGTAATTGTAAAAATTAATGAATCGGTTTAATGAACTTTGCTTAATATTATAGTGTATATATTATATTATAGTTTTTATATAGTATTATATTATATTATAGTTTTGACAATGGTTATTTCTCTAATTGTTCAAATATACAGAGACATGAAGATATCGAATTGTACAGTAACAATTAGAATGCAACGTTTGATACAAAGTTTCGTTTGGAAAAACGTTACAGAGATAATTACTGAGATAATTTGTTCGTACTCGAAAGCTAACATTACTTTTTCGCGATTGTTTTAGAAGAAAACAAGACGACTCTGCGGCGTGGTTTTGCGATCGAACGAAAGCCACGACTACTTTTATTTGGTTACAGGAAAAGTCGTATTACGAAGATATAAGACAAACAGCTTTCGGGATTCCCAGAACGGTTTACTGATCGATATGGTTCTTTCGTTTGCGCGAGAATACGGATCGCGGAACGCGCACGAGTTTATCCGGAAAAATACTGATGCATCCAGAGAGAGAGAGAGAGAGAGAAAAGCTCTTTCTTTTTGCGATTGTACTTCTTTTTAATGCCCGCGTGCACACGCGCGTAATCGCTCTGACAGTTACATAACTTTACTCTCTCGCGATAAGTACGAAAAGTTCTTGTACTTTTGCGGCATCTGTAATTTATGTGTGCGAAAGTTTTCGAAAGCGCGCGTTAAAACACCAACACATCAGACTTTTCAAAACGGATGTGACCTTTATCGCTTTATATATATATATATCATGGACAACTATACGTGCGCATATCTACGGCAATTTGTTTTTAATCTACAACAGTCTGACGTTTTTATTTTTATTTTTGCACTGTATCGGAGAGATGCATCACCGCGCGGACCGTATCACACTCGTTTGCAAAAATCCGAAAAGAAGATAGATCGAGCACACGTGTCTTCGAATCCGTAGAAAATCAAATTCTGCCGCTCGTATACGTCCGCGCGTATCCGTTTCGCCTCGCAGCTTTAATACTCGAAACAGAGTATAATGTGTTTCCGGTAATTTCCGTTTCACCGCGTTTAGCCGTCGCGAGCGTGCGAAGTGGCGGTGTAAGGGATGATTCCACAAATTACAACGGGGGTGGTTATCGCGGGCGCGGCTTAAACGGAGCGTAAACGCCGCGACGGCCGCGGAAACCACACGAATGTTCAGCGCGCGTCGCTGGCACGACTTTCGACTTCGTACGTAATAGGGATTCTTCCGATACTTGTGTATATCGAGAGTATATTGATATACCGTCCTATAAATAAACGGAAGAAACTAGAGAGAAATTTATTACACTTTATTATAACATTTTAAAATACATATATCTATGTGTGCGTGTGTGTGTGTGTGCTTGTATTTTGCGAGAAAATAAATAAATATTTAAGAAAATAATAACAAGATTCTTTTGCTCGATTAAAGATCTTTGTTTTTTTTTTTTTCATACAGCAATATCGAGAGGATGTTGTTTTTAGCGGAAAGTAACTCACAGAGGCACAAAGGAAATAATTTTCCGTGAGATTTACCCGAGAGAAAAATATAAAGAAAGAATACAGCGAGACACCGAAATAATGTGAAAATTTACCAAGAAATTAGAACACATATTAGAGAGATACTCGAAGAAATTGGATAAATTAAGATGATTTGCAAATAAGAGTTAGCTCCATTTTGGAACGGCGCGCCATACATTTTACGCCATTGCGCCGTGGTGTTAACGCGTTGGCGTCAACCGACAGAACGGATCGTTCCATTATTTTATTACATCATTCCATTAGTCTATTACTTAATGCGTGGGAGTCGACGATAACGCGAAGGGATTATACCCCGGAATCGACAGGAAATGGATGTAGCAACACGCGCGCTCGCGTATGTACGCGCGTTATTATTTCGCGTCGTAGGTAATTGCGAAACGATACGCGCGCAACCGGGCTTCCATTTAACACGCGAAAATACTACGCGCGTTTCCGTGTCAACGAGAGATCGAATCCCCCTATATTTTTGCTACGTTTTTCTATAGAAAGAGAGAACCGTGTGTGTGTGTTTTTTTTTCTCTCGTGCATCATGCATATGAAATGCGAACATTTCACACTCACTTAAAATTTTTATTTAAAAGAACACGAGATGAGAATTTTTATTTATTTATTTATTTTTTTTTATAAAAATGATTATTGCAAAGTCGGTATTTCGCGAAACAAGAGATTGAATTTAAAATGAATATGCGTTGCTTTATTCTTGAGCTCTGCGGATTGTTGCGATTTTATGAAGAAATATATGAAGAAATATATGTTTCTTTAATAAAATGTTTTGCAGCGGCAATCTTTATTCAACCTTTAAGCTGTATAACGTCTGAACGAGCAACTTAGAAATTGAGATTAAAATTGCATAATAAACAATCGTTGTGCGTGTTTATGTATGTGTGTGTATGTGTTCGTATTATATAATTTTTTTTCAGAAGAGAGTTTTTTTCCAAAAATGTCTGTTCTTCCTGTCATCGTTATAACCGACACGATAGTCTCGTGTCCGCCGACAGACGAGACCGACGGTTAACGTCATCGTTCTGGATAACGTCATCATCGATCGATTTTGATGCCACGATGACCCCACTGGGGTCAGCCGCTTGACTGACATGACGTTTATCGCGTCGTGTGGCTTCGACACGACAAGTCAGCCATTCAGAATTCATCCTCGAGTTCCATGTTGATATCGCTTTTTGACTTGTCCCGGGTTATTGACTTTCGTAATCGAGTATTGTCCCCTCGAAAGAAACAACGAGTTTTGCAATTATTTTTTTGCACGAGACTAATTTTCTAAAAATTCCAAACGCCAATTAATGACTTCGGACGCTAATTGCGCGGACATGTAAAAAAAAAAAAAAAATTATAAAGTAGAAATAAAATGTAGTCGCGTAAATATGTCAATAATTTAACGTAAGTTTCTTTGTAAGAGTAAGCAACGATAAGAGCTCGTATTATTTATTGTTGCTCTATTCGGCAAAATGTTAACCGTCTGTCAAAATTGCCAAGTGAGGCGCGAAACCGCGAGATGTTGCTTGTAACATTCAGCACGTGCGACCCACTTGTCGACGGTAGATGATGAGGAAGGATCCCCAAGGACCGGCGGCACATTCCGAGAACAAATGTGCCTCGCGCAAAGTCTGCGAGACGAATTCAACGTGTTTCTTCTGGACTGGAGAAATAGAAAAAACAAATCCGTATTAAAATAGAAAAAACTTAGAAAAAAAAAACGAAACACAACGTACAAGCTTTGATAAAAAAGAAAGACATATTATTCTAACAAATTTAGATTTTATATCCTTCTTAGAGAAATTTTCACAAAGTCCATGTTCCATAATTGTGGTTTCATTTTTTGAAAGAGAGTCGTAATTTCTCGTAAATCACGTTCCGTAATTTTTCAATATTAAAAAAAAAAAAAAAAAAAAAAAAAACAAAAAAAAAACAGTACCAATATAATATAAATCGAACTCAATCTTTACATACTAGTACGCGTCTTCGGAGAGAGCATTTTATATATTAAACAAGCTTCAGACGAATCGGAGTCTTGCTAGGAGTCATTAGAGCAAGAAAGAGCGGAGAAATTTTGCGCGACACTTAGCACGCGCGCCCCATTTTCCCGTAATGGACGGCGAGAAAGGGCTCGTAAGACCGAAGGGTTGCCCGGGCGAAGTAGTATGTAGCTACATAAAAGCCGACGTGTACGTATCTCGCGACGGAATGCTTAGCCGGAGATCCGAGTTCCCGTTGAACGCGTGCGCGCGCGCGCGCGCGAGAGAATATGATACATTTATATGTGAGAGTGGCCCGAGTATAAGCAGACATTGATTATTATGTAGGTAGAAACAAAAGCGGCCAATTTATAAAAAAGAAATCTTTGGGGAGAGGGATTTGCATAGTCGATTTTCAACGTTTATGCATTTTTGAAAAATCTTATAAGCGTATTAGATTCCTCTTCCTTATGGAATCTTATTCTCGCAAAATCTTAAAAATCCCCAAGAGAGACATACACGCATGTATATTCGATATCTTCTTTTACTCTTATCACACTATTCCCGTCGATATCATATTTCCTGTTCGCGTGTCAGCCGGGAGTCGAGAATAGAAAGGAGAATGAAAAAGGGATTTCGCATAACACAACGTCATTATATAATTTCATAAAAAGGTGAACTTTTTATAAACTTTGACAAAGCAAGAGGAGATATTTTGTAAGTGCACACCGCGCGCGCCGCACCGCGTTATCCTTTGTCGGGATATAGGTGTTCCTGCACTCCTTTTTCTTTCCTCTCGGACTCTCGCGACGAGACTGATAGCTAGAAGAGGATGGGACAGAAGGAAAATTCCTCGTAGGAGTCGAGGAGGTCGTTTAACGACATGCCATCCTCCTCGTGCTTGGCATGCGGGCCTTATTATCCCCTGACGGAGGGGTTTCCATAAGGCAGACGCGCTTCCATGGAAATGGATGGAGATGTCTCCGCGAGAGGATAAAAGATCCCGCCGGTGCGCGAGATTAGACCGTTCGTTTTTATTGTCCTATCGGATACATCTGGATGCTGGGGAAGCATCCCAAAGCCGTCCCTATTATCTTTTTTTCATTTTAATCTCTATAAAAGACGCGAGTAGTTTTCTTGCCTTGCTATGGTGCAGCTTCTTCCGGATGCGATAAAAAAATAATTTTGCGCATAATTAATATCATCAATAAGGGAGAAAATATAGCGTGAAAAATCCATTAAAGACCATAGAGTAGATACTTTTTATTTCAGTTGTTAACGTAATTTTTCTCAAAACGAATTTCTACCGAGAAAATTGTTTTCCCTCTGCCGACAATTTACGCGCGTATGCTTGTGAAATATTTCTTAAAATTTAGAAATTCTCAGATAAGGGGATGTCCTTTCGTGGACGCTAAAAATCAACGACGTCCGAGAAGGAACATTTACGGAACGAGAATTAATCGCTTATCCTATTATGGCAAATCCTTCTCGATGAAGATCAGTCCTGAAAATGTGTGTGTGTGTGTGTGTGTGTGTGTGTCGGGGTGCACGTAATCACAGCGTTAAACCTTAACGACCGCTTTTACGAGCTGCATCCTATCGTTGCGGGACCGCGCTATCGTCTCATAAAGTCTTTCTTATCTCAGACGAGTGAGAGGCAAGAGGATATAGGCAGGAGAAAATTTCTGAACTCTTCCCCTCCTTTGCCGGTAAGTTGCGGCAATGCCATTCCACACCCTAATTAGACGGGATAGTCGGGTACAATGTCATTGTGCCTGTCGCGCCATGAAGGTTCGGGACATGATATCCGCTCGTCTTACGATATCATTTGAAGTATTCGGCCGGGAAAGAAATTTCCAGGATCCTTAAGATGAGGAGGGGTCTCTAATCGCGCAGTAATGAGGCGGTAATCCTGAAAGACGTACGAGGACTCCCACGGGGAGTAGAGCAACTACGTCACCTAGCAACCGTTCTTCCCGGCTAGAGCTGCCACGTGGCCGTTCGTTATCCTGCTGCTGTGTAACGAGGCCGACTTAACAGCTAGCACGTCATAACGGGGGGCGGGCGCCCCCGTTTCGCTCGCTCGTATTCGCGCGCGCGGCTTCCCCGTCGGGAAGCACCGTTTCCATTTGTTCTAATCAGCCATAAGTTCAGGATACTGTTTGTAAGGCTCTAATGAGAGTTGCCACTGGCTTGCCACGCCGCGCATCTCGGTATTAACTACTAGAACCGCACTCTCGACTCGTAAGTTTCGCTGCGAGGAATTTCGGATTGTAATGGATACTATCCGACGCGGATTATGGGAAAACCAGGTATTCTCCTTAGTCTAAGCTTGAAGCGCTTAGTTTTTTTTTTTAAAAGCGCATTTAAAAAAATTTCTTCGTTTCAATTACGGATTAACTATCTCATTTAATATCAGTTGTATATAGTCGGAAATGTGTCCCACGTCTCGTTAAAATAATAATCTTGTATTTATGAGTTTTAATTGAAGACGAAGAAAGAAATTTACTCAGATCTGCCGGATAAAGGTGAGGCGAAGTTTGTGCGCTCCGCAGACAACCTTATCTTAGGATTATTCGCCTCCGAGCTCGATCGGGGCGACGAGCTTTACTTATCGTCGTAGAGGCGACGTTCGAGACAAGGTTGATGATCAAAGAACGACGTGTTCCTATCCGTGCCATTATGAGCGCCTTTGATGTCCTTTTTCTTTGTTTGCTATTGCAGCTCGGGCATGAATATTTCTAACCACGTCGTCACAGAATAATCGTTTGGCGATTTAAGACCTCTGATTATTAATCGGTCGCCGCCGCGCGTGAAAACTCATTATTTTTAACCTTCTAAGCGGAAGAAGAGAACGTCGCATGCGGAAGTTCCCACGAAAACTGACGGGAAACTTTGTGGGGTGTGTTACACCGGGAGAGCGGTATGTGTACAAGTGTGTATGTGTACATATTGTATATGTGTTTATATATATATCTTGTGCCTAGGTTAAGTTACCGAATGTCTGGCATTACGTAATTCACGCAAAATTTAATTCACATAATTGAACGCAATTCCATTCGAAATTTATCAAGAAAAATAAATCTTTGCACTCTTAATTAAACGATGAATATTTCGTTGAATACAAGATATGTTGGGAACAAATTGCAATGGAACACACAAATGAATATTGAAAAGTATGTAAATTTCAGTTCAGTATATTGATATTTCAAAATAATATTACAACACGACACGATAATCGAAATATCGCAATTCTCTACGTCCTATCTTTGGTGCGGCTCTCCGTGTAGATTTTCATCGCGGTAGCGCTTTGCTGAAACAAAATGGCTGACGCAAAAATGACAGAAAACGATTTAGAGAGAACAAAGGAGGGGAAAGTAACGGAGTCTTTTGCAAGGAGGCGAAGAGACGGGAAACCATATCGCGTGGCTCCTGGATATATTCTCGCGAGAGGAGGAAAACCCCGTGCTCGGACCGGCCGGTGAAACGGCCGCGTTTAGTTTTCACGCAAATCGCGCATTACGCGGCGAGATTGCCACCACGCAACGACTTGATTTAGATTCTTCGAGAGGATATTGCACTGTTCCCGACTCGATCGGCCGCGAATTCGCGCAACCTCCCTCGCGAGGGAGTGTCCCGCGAACTCTCGACGTTAGGGGGTATACGTTTCCGAAACGTTCTTTCTCCACGCGCGCCTCGCAATTATTTTAACAGGCTCGGGTACTTTCGTGGCTAGAGTCGATAAACGCCCGACAGTGTCGAACTATGTACTATTACTTCCCGACTATTACGCCGGCTATTCCGCAGCAATCGCATTAGTTCTTGACCCGGTAACGATAACGTGGATAACCATTAGACCACACACAAGCATTCCTTCCTCCTGCATTATGTTGGGTCGGGTTAGTTGCTGTGTACCATCTTAGCGTCCGTTAACCTCAACCGGCATTACCTTTCTTTATTATTAACAATTATCGTTGCCTATAATATTTGTTTCAGATTCTCCTAATACAGATTTATATCCGTATAATTTGAAAATCAAACTTAAGGATTATTTTATCTTCGCTTACAATTACAATTGTCTACACGGTTGTGCGCGAAAAAAGGCGCGAATATCTCCATTCACGTCGATCGCGTCGTTCTCGACTTTTAAACTTCGATTTATATCTCGAGTACGTTTTTTTGTTGTGTGCAGCTTTAAAGCACTCGATACGTTAAAATGCGATAAACTTGACTCGCGTCGCTTAAGCTGCTCGATGTCTCATTTGTGAGGTCACTCGCTGGAATAAACAGCGGAAATGTTCTCTTGTTTTTTTTTGTTTTTTTTTGTTGTTTTTTTATTCTTTTTTGCGCACGCGCGCGCGCCACGGGAAATTACATATCGGGAAACCGTCGAATCCGTTTGCAACGGTTCTTTTATTGGCCAAGTCGACGCGCTCACACGCTCGAATCCGCTCGCGTCGGCGGGGATTTTGACGAGAGAGCTTTCCCGTCGGATCGAGGAAGACTGGCTCGGCATCCGCTCTCTCACGCCCGAGAGCGCGGAGAGCTTTCCTCAACCGTAAGCAGCTGCGAAAGGAAATGGCAGCGTCGCAGCGACGAGCCAACCGTTGACTATCACTCCTTATTTTAACATTTTTGCTGCTCGACGACGTTGATTCCCCCTCTCCTCTCCCAAAGATTGTCGTTACAATTTTATTGCAAGAATATATTCTATTATACAATTGAAAATATCTCGTGTTTTGATACAAAGAAAGATTGAGTGAAATTGATTCGTCAGCGAAAATTACCATTTCTATCAGCGATCGTGATGAAATCTCGCACCGCTGAAATTGAATTTTTTAAACAAATACTTTTAAAATACACGTAAACTTTTTTGACTCGTTAAAAAGATTTCTCGTCTCTAACTTATTCCGAGCGTGTTCCAGACAACCGTGAGTCCACACAGATAGACAAAGAACCTACTCTACTCTTCGCTACCGTCCGCTTTAAAAATCCGCGAAACTATCACTCTACCCGGATTCACGTAGATTCTCATCTACACCTTCTTCGGGACACGGGCATCCCCTTAAGCGCCCTTTGAAGTCATTCTTCTCCATTTCCACAGTGCCACAGGCCCGTTTGAGCCCTTTGCATACCGTTACGCTCCGTATGCAGGCTTTATTTGTGCAGACTGATAGAGAGGAGCTCCATAAGGCGATCGCGTGAGCTCCTCGCTCGGGGAGGGGAGTGAGGAGAGAGAGAGAGATAGAGAGAGAGAGATAGAAGGTGGCCGCCCTCCCGAAGCCTCGGAGGGTGGAAGGGCCGGGTTGAGTCGGTCGCTGAGGGCTGGAGGATGATGCCGCGGTCCCTGGATCGATCCCGGGCCAACACCACCACTACTGCTGGAAACCAGCACGCCGCAACCACTGGAGCACCGGCTAACTACCCCCTATACACATACACGCATATGCGCTTCCAGCGCTCTCCCACATGCGTGATCCTGCACATTGCACTCGCGTGTCGTCGCGACACGCTCGAGCGTGTCACGCGTGTGCGCCGACTCATGCATAGATATCAAGTGCACGCGTCCCGGGTAGTACAGACGGAGGGTGATTCTCGGCGTCGCCGCGTATACATGCGCGAGCACTGATGGTGTAGTAGAAGGGTGTGAATGTTTTACGTGCGTGTTGAGCTTAACTCCGGTAAAGTGGATGGATGAATAGATAGATAGAGGAGGTATTATGATAAAGAAATTATGCTAATGAAGATATTACAAAGAAATTGCGAGCTCCCCGAGTGTCGCGTTGGTGTTTAATCTTTGTTTCTTTCGAGACAATGACGTATATATATATATATATATACCAACACGCGGTTATATATATATATATTAAATATTTAAAATAGAAATGAAATAGTTGCATTAGAGCGCGCGACGTGTAGGAGGCGCAATTAAATATTTAAATATCAAAATGAGAGAACTTTAGTCGCATTAAAGATTAAAATTTAATTTGAATATATTTTTGAGTTCACAAAGTAACCGAGTCTCCGTGAACTCTCTCTCATTTTTAAATTACTACAATTTCCATGAGCGCGCCTTCCGCGCGGGAGAATAATCCAGACGGAGAAGCAGGTGTTCTTCGACTTCAACTCGTAATTTCCTCTTTTCCTTCTCGTCCCCTGTCTTTGGACGAGTCGAGAAATTTCAAGCGTTCGGCAATCGATCTCGCATCGCGAATCCGCTGATCGAGCGCATCTCAGATACGCCCCGATCATCTAGCCGCATCCATCTTTGTGACATTATTGTGCCGAGCTATCTTTTTAGAGGCGGAGAATTGAAAGCGCTCCTGGACATATGTGGCGCTCACACATGTGGACACACGTGCGTCGCGGGAACGATGAATAGCCAAATGACGAGCCAAAATTTCGAGATGTCCCCTCGGAGATGACACTGATGAGTTTATAGCCGACGTTAATGAAGTGTGTCTTTGTGTCGCTGAAGATGGATAACCTTCATCCTTTTCTGTATTATTTAACAAGTCAACAAAAAAGCTTTTACTAAATTTTCTTGAAAGATTGCCCGAGGTCTTAAAAATAATTCTCGAATAAAAATTCTCGCATGCAACGAAAATTGATGTCAGAGAAATTAATAAAGTTAACGTTTCGCAGAAGAGAGAATGTTGAATGTTTCTCAACTGAAAAACTGTGCGACACGTATGTCTCGACGTCGATTTTTTTCAACAAACTTCGACGTCTCTCTCACGAAAACCGTCAAAGCGGTTTGTAGTTTTTGTTCACCGGCGAATACAATCCCACAGTTGTGACCTCAAAAAATCTTTGCCACCTTTACAGCTTTACACATAAAAAATTTATACGAATCCTCGCAAACGTTTCAGCCAACGTCGGAAGTAGTGTCGGTCGGATTTACTCCGACGTTGTTACGTGACGTGCTTTGAAACGCGAGAGAGAGAGAGATCGACTCGCGCACGACGATGGCCAAGTAAGTCTGCCACCGGGCGAAAATTCTCCGACATTAAGTCGCCGCTAATTCCCACGAAGACAATAACAGTTCTTCTTCGTGAGCGCCGTTCTCTAAGCCCTGACCGAGCCATTTCGCGGTCTGGCTTGTCGGAAGTTACCTCATATTTATCGCGGCTATTGCGTGGCTTGCCCTTGGTAGGGAGGGGAACACGGAACGAGCACAGTCTCATGCATCGTCTCGAATTTCGAGGGAAAGCAAATTGTTTATTTAAAAAGTGCGCAGCATCTCAGCGCGCGCGCGCGCACACACACACACACACTTCTTAACTGAAAATCAGCACCGTGTGGATGCTTTGTTGGCATTAAATAAATCTGTATTAAACGTCACGTGTGCTCGATGTACGACGAAATTTCGACGAAATGTCGTCAAAAGTCGAGAGTGACAAGTCCGATTAAATCTGAAAGCACCGGTTTCACGGAATAAATACAAGCTTTTATAGCGCGAAAACACGAGACGTGCGATCATTGAACCGTAAGATGAAAGCGTTCATTGAAGCATTATCCGTTTACTCTTTGTCGTATATACGCTCACGAGCCATATACATATACTTAATGACATAATTCCGAACCTATATCTTCTAATCTATATCTTCAATTTCAATCAACGAATTCTCGACGCAACGATCGATGTTACTGTCTGTTTTCTTCGAAGACGTAAGCACGGAATTATGTAAGAGAAGCGTCGGCGCGTACACAAGAGTGTAATTCCTGCACGGAAACAATTCCGACACAGAGTCGTAGTTTGAAACACACAGCACACGAATCGCAATCGCTCGCGGCTTTCGCGGCGACCAGATCGAAACTTGGTCGCGAAACTTATGCGACGCGGAATTGCAGAGCTCACCGTTGCGCGCCGCGAGAAACCAGCATCTTTCGATGTGTAGTTTGGTAAGAGGATTTCTCCTCCTTTGCGCGAACGATGCGCGCGCGCGCGCGCGAGCACGCCAGGCGCGCGTTCAATTTTCTGCTTTTGTCCGCTCCTAATTACGAATTTCGTAGCTGTAATGTTGTTAGAAGTTGACGCGCATTCGCGTCCCGCTTTCCTCGCACGGTTCCGACGTTTGCGTCTCTGGTAATTTGCTTAATAATATAATTTACATCGTAATAAACCTTTCACTCGGCGCCCGTAAACTTCGTCCGATATTTCTTTGTGTTCCAGATAATTCAGCGCTTGTAAGGAGCTTGTCCTCCTTGCCGACTAATGATGAAATATTATCCAACTTGCGCGCAACGCGCGATGTGCATACTTTGCGCAATAATTTATGAAAGTATATTAATAAAACATTAATAAACGTCCGGGTTTAGTAACTATTAGACGCGATCGCGGTATAAACCGAAGTACCGAGTAACAAGAAGCTTGCATAAGCTTTTAATCTGCAAAAGCCGTCCGACTCTCCGACACTTCGCAAGCTGCTTCGCTTTTATTGAGTTAAGCAAGGCGGATTATCAGAAGTGATACACTCAACCGGCAGTCCGCATAGTCGAGCAGCACAGTCGTCCGTGTAAGTCTATACAGATAGCGCGGAGGAGGGGGCAAGTCGGCTTCATTATCTAATTTCGTGCCATTTCCCGGGGACGCTCGCGGCGCATCGGTTAACCTATTGGATCCTTTTTCGCCCCGGGTTCCCAAGGGACCCGGGGTATAATTTAAGTCCCTTCTCGAACGAAGGGGAAACTTCGGGGGGGCGCCTGAACGAAGTTAAATATCTAAATTTCTTCGTCACACCTTCTGAGACGAGAAATTCGATGAATTTGTCCTCCTTGGTTATAAATTCTGTTATTAAAAAAAGAGATAGGTGTACTTTTCATATGCGTGAATAATTAACAAACATTAAAATCTCGTGTCTCGTTTTTTTTTTTTTTTTGCGTATTTATCTTTGTAAGAGAGCGTTATAGGAAATTGCGAATCGTATCGCAAAATTTACATTCGGAATACCAAAAAGCCCGAAAACGCTATTGTCAGGGGATTAATTAGTTTATTTTCCCGTCGACACAGAACGGGTGACTGTGGAGTACACACCCGAATCATTGGCTGCACTGATCGAGCGTGTAATATCCGCCGTGCACGGCTTCTCTGTCGTAAGCAAATGTAAATATTAACTTAACGCTCTCTCAAACACGAGCCGTTCTACAATTTGCGCGTCTCCTCATCCTTGCTACTGTTCTCTCTCTCTCTCTCTCTCTCTCTCTCTCTCTCTCTATTTTCTCTCTTCTCTTATAATCAAAAGCACATCAATCAAAAAGCACATTACAGTTATTATTACGATAATTAAAAACGACAATGTAATTAATTACATTATAAAACATTTAAAAGTGGACAAATTTCGAGTGTCGACAAAACAATCATCAATTCAAATACACTTTTCAATTTGTGACTCAGAGATATACAAGAATTAATATGCGGCCATTTTGGGAACGTTGAACATTTTGCAACTCGATTTTCAACACGCGCGCGTCGCGCTTTGTCTGAGTCACTTTTATTGGAGAATAAAATACTTCTAGCGGGGGGGGGGAGGCCTTCCAGCCGGAAGTAATGATCTCTATATAGAGAGCACTTTGGGGAAGCGTTAAACGCGCACGGGATCTCATTGTGAGACGCTGCATTTTCCCGCGAATTTCCCTAGGAACTGTCTCGAAATCGGGTGGTTTCTACAGCGGCTGGTAACTACCAATTAAGTTACCAGTCGATTCCAGCTGGTCCGTCGGTTTCGCAGCTTCGCGACTATCTACCCTGGCGCGCGTTACACTTAATAAATCCATTAAGACTTCGCTATACACGCGAAGTCTCAATTGAAATTTCACAGTATCTGAATATCTCTTCACAACCCGCGCGCGCCAACTTTTCAAAAAATTTCTCCTGCAATTTCTTAAAGTATTTCTCTCTCTCTTTAACGTATTTAATTTAAATTATTTAATCAGAAAGAGAGAAGAGAGAGAGAGAGGAGATCTTACATTAAATCTTGAAATGTTGACGAGAAACCTTCAAGCGCAACGTTTGAGTCATATGTGCATTTGTATCCCGCAGTAACTCGCTTATGAAGCTTCGCGCATATGTGTACATACGTGCGAGCGTGTCTGAGTGCATCCATTTCTACGGGCAAATGGCGAACACGATTTCCGAGCATAATTTCCTCGGATTATGTTAAACCCAAACCCAGCAGTTGCGTTTTGCAGAAAGCTTGACGGTGGAAATAAAATAAATAAACCGAAAATAAAGAAGCAGCAAATAAACGCAGTCGCGCTATATAGAATCTAAATTAAAATATAAATCAAAAATTGCGCTTGTGATAAATAAATAAAAATTGCGATGCTGTTAAAATGTTCTCGACATGCAGAGATTTAATTATATTGCGATGTAAATAAATTCGACCGTAGTGTCTCGTTATGTTATATTTTTTTATTGAACAAATGCGACATTGTATTCTCTTGTTGTAGAGATATAATAAAGGAAAAAACAATTAATATTAAACAAAAGCAATATAAAAGAAAATATATATGAAAGCATTATTCTAGAAATAATATATAATACGTGAAATTTTACGTGGAAATGATCGACAGTTAGTTAATATTAAACAAAAGCAACATAAAAGAATACATATATATATATATATGAATACATATACATATGTATGAAAGCATTCTACAAATATGTATGGGACTTTTATGTGGAAATTATTGATCAGTTAGTAAATTATTATCCACGAGTGGACGATTATTAACGGCCATGCTGCATCATTACCAGCTTGTTGACGGATCAGCTATCCCTCTCTCAGCTTGTAAATCTGGCTATAGATGTCGAGGAGTTATAATACAATTACAAACTATTGCGCCAGTTCCGGTGATTTACTATTTGGATTATTGCAGATTTGCATATCCGGCGATATCGATACGTTATCGAAAGCACCCGTTACTGAATTTTCGACTAGTGGTAGTTTTACATACGTATATATACATATATATATATATATATACATATATAATATGTGATAAACGCGTGTGATATTTGCGCGATAATTATGTAAAAACGTTGACGTAAAATATGTACAAAATTCCGGACACAATTGAATTTTAATAATAATGTCACATTCCGTTTGATGCGTGTCAGTTTACTTTCAAAAGAACGAAACTCGCGTGTCGACCGAATGAGAAAACGATTGTGTGACGATACAGACTAAATTTTCATGTCTATGCAGCAGAATCATATTTGTTTGCGTATTTAATCGCAAAACTGCATGAACGCTCGACGACTAATCCCGGTGCATTCCCGTTATAACACGTTATATCGGCGCTTTCGCGAATCCGATGATACGTCGATAATATTGTTAAGCTTCAAAAATCGCGCATCCACGTTGACGATGATAAACGACTCCGGCCAAATAAATGCGAAATCCATAATCGCGCATCTGCCCGGTAAGCTTGGAAACGAAATTTACGCCCGCATCGGCCCGATCATTACAATAATTGGGTAAACATCGCGCATAAATAAAACTAATTGGCGAACACACAAAGTCACCGTTCCTGAATAATGAAGTGCAAAATGATCGGCGAAAATTTTCAAACGGGATCGGATAAAAAAAAAAAAAAAAAAAAAAGGAAAAGGATCGGGGAGGAGAAAATCCACTCTCTTTCGTTTTATTCGCACAATTTTCAAGATCGCATATTAATCAAACAAATTTTAAAAGGAAATTGCCTTAGTGGCGACGAAATGGAATAAATTTCAAACCGTTGATTGTTCGGGAAACGTTAGCTTTGCTGTTACACTTGTATCGCGTTTGTTATACATCGAAGGAATATTCACAAGAAGATATATCACCGCGATAAAAAAAATCTTTGAATTACAAATTTGACTTTAAAAGAGCAGCGGTAGACATTTCACGTGGTTGGAATTTCTATGCAAAATTGTCGTCTCTCCTTTCCCTTTGCAAAATTGAATTTGCACGGTCTATACGGTGTAACATCTGGTTCTCGCAACATGCAAAATGAATTATTCCCCCTCGTGATCGACTCTGCCGCAGTTCGAAATATATGTTACCGCGATAATTTTGCTTGACGCAACAGAAGCGACGACGCGGTCAGTTGCTTAACGACATTCCCAACATTCCCGGTTGTGTTATTGCATCCGCGTCGTTTCGTCTCATTAGAACTGCGGAGAAAACGACGACGACAGCCCGGGCGTCGCGGGCGCGCATCGATCTGTCATCAAAGCACGCTGCAATTCCGTCGAACAAAGTTGGACCGGATGGCAGCTCCCGGCTTCGGAGTAGTGGCTCGCTTCGCGTCCGCAGGTCGTAAAGCCGGCGCGTGTATACACGACTCCGGCGTTCTATATGCCAACGTCATTTCCACGTGTGTAGCTACATCGGATTACGCCGCGGTAGTTTCCGATGCGCCTCGTAGTCGGGATTTATTGGACCCTCTCAACCCCGTCGGAGGTTAGTTCTTCGCTCGTTTTTATCATCCATTTTTCGGTTAAATTTTTTTAATACACATTTTATGTGTGTGTGCGAGAGAAAACGGATTCTCTGTTCATTTTCAATGGAATGCTTGATCCTCGCAAAACGACGTTGAGAGAGTTGTTTGATTTTTTTTTCTTCTTTCTCTCCAAATTCAGATTTGAAAAGATTCAGCTATTATATCCCGCGCTATACGTTTGCATGTATTTCTGTTAATTTCTTGTTGTATACTTTTCAATGTGCGCGTTATCGCTGTGCGCTTCGAGCGATTTGTTCCCGAGGCGTAATAAAGTACTTATCCTTTTTTCTCTCTTTGTCGTCTTCATTCAACATTTATCTGTTCCACTTCGCTCTACTGAGCGTCTCTATTTGTCTGCCTGTTGTATCGATCCACTTTGATGCCTCTAATTCGTTTTATACCGCGCTCTATAGTTCGCTCCACTCTCTATTCCCTTTGGTTATTCTATATTTAGCAGTTCTTTGTCTCTTCCTTTTTTTTTTTTTTTTTTTTTTTTTCATCTCTCTTTCTCTCACTCCACGGTATATCCATCTATTTTGCTGTCGACGAGTACAAGAAGCGGAAAAGTCGGTAATGTCGGACGCGTATCGTGGGTTTCACGGGTCGGCTGTCAAACTCCACTCCGGGACTTCCTTTTTCCCGCAAAGCGAGCGCGCGGGTAGCGAGTCGCAAGCCGTTTTGTTCTGCCATATTGTCGGAGGAACGAAGGGGATACTCGCCGATGCGTTTTGACAACCGCGGACCGCCCAATGCGCGAGCCCAGGCCGGAGCGGTGATTCCGGTTCCCTCGGGTATCCGGCTTCCCGTTTGTATTCTCTCTCTCTTTTTCTCTTTCTCGTCGGCGGAGCGCACATTTATAGCGCTCGTTGGCGTCGAGTGCAAGAGGCTCTCGACACACGCGCGCGCGACTCATGCGGCACAAAATCGCGCAGGAATTTAATCCTACGCTTAGTTAATCCCGCTTCGAAATGTGTTACAAAATGCACCGGAACGGTAGATCGCGCGTAATGACTTTCCGCGATAAAAGTACGCGCTGTGAATCCCGAATGAATGATTTTTCATTGCGCGGATTATTTTTCATTGAAGATTATGCATAAAAAGTACAAGAGAGAGTATTTATTCTTTTCCGCTTTATAGGAGTAAATTATCTTTCATGACAAAGCGACCAGACATCGTGTGTGTGTGTGTGTGTGTGTGTGTGTATATATATATTTAAGATATATATATCTTAAAAGATGATTGATCACTCCTCTCTCTCTCTCTTTCCCTCTTTCAAATTCTTCAATTTATCAAGCCTTAATATATTATACAAGGGAAATACTACAAAGACGTCGTAAATTCTTCGAAAATTTTACGTCCCGTGAAAATTAATTACATCTTTAGAACTCTTTTCAGGTTTAATCTTCAAATAAATGATGTTTCCGTTTAATTGATTTGGTCGATCTTTCTGTCTGGTATTGTTTGTCAGCTTGTAAAAGTCTCAATCATCTTACAGGTACACAGTGCATGCTTTTTTTTTTTTTTTTTTTTTATATTCTTCGCACACGTTTGCGTTACGTACCAGTTTCGTATATCTACATTATTATGTGTTTTCTCTTTTCACTCCCGCTGGAAAAGAAACGGGGGCGAAGAAAGGCCGTCACGCGCGACCGCACACGACTCGAATATTTCGACAAAGGACTCGGGCTCGGAATCCGAAGGATAAATTCCCGATGGAGAATAAATTCTATCGATCAGGCTTCGGCTTCTGCGGACCATCGCGTATACACGCGCGGATAAAAACCTAGGCGCTGCCATTACCGGGTGATGGATGGAGCGTCGAGAGAGGGAGGGGGAGGGGGGTGAAGTTACACGGGGGTGGAAAAAAGAGTGGCGGCCTCTCTCGATCGAGCGGCACTCGGAGCTTGACATACGCAAGCGGTGGCCTACCGTCAAAGTAAATATCTATTGTTGACTGTCGCTCAGAGATTGTTTTCGCGGAACCTTAATGGTTCCGATATAGTTTCGTTTGGACGTCGCGCGAGTGGTACGTATGTATATCTACGAAAGTGTTCCGCTACGCGAAATAAGTGTAAAACACGTGTCTATAAAAAGCAATAAAATTAAATCGAGCTCCGTGTTCTCTGATACCGTTCTCTCTTTCGCAAGAGTAAGATAAACATTGATGTGAGTTTAATTGCTCTTTAAGTTACGATAATAAAGTTTTGTTCGTTTACTGAGATAACGAAGACCAAGAATAAAAGTTACAACGATATCGTAGACTATTTAGACACGAAAAGTCACGGACGAGAACTTTACAAATATTTTCACGAAACACACATACACACCTGGTATATAGGAGCGGTAGCGCATCGATGTTGTACCATCGGTGCACCACCGGAGTGGAGGGATCGAAGAGGGATCGCCGCTATTAGTCGGCGAAGTTGAAAACTAGGTGGATGTTGATCTAGGTCGCGTGGCCGAGTTTTACAGTGAGATTATTGCAGGTGTGCACGTGTGTGTGTGCGCGCTCGCGCTCGCACGCTCGTGTGTGTTTGCACGTGCGCGTAGGAAATGCCTCTACTCGCCGTTACCGCACGCGGAGGTAATTGAATCCGGCGATGAATTGAATAACGGTGCAACCGAATGCTGCAAGTGGATCGGATCGCGCGGGCTATTGCAACGACGTGTTGAAAATAAAAGAATAGAACGAAGGGGTTCGGTGTCTGACAGAGGGTATTGTTGGAAAAGTTGGCTAGTCATTTTGTAGTTTCGCGCGCAGTTTTCCAAAGTAGATTTATTTCGCAACAGATATTTTTGTTGCGCGCGTCAAAAGTTAAATATCGGAAAATATCGGATGCGTCCGAAACGTAAATATTATAATAATAAATCAAGAAAAGTCTCTTTTAATATCGCCATTTAATCAAAATCAACGTCGGATCCAGTACGTCAGGATTAAATATCGCTAACGCTATATTTTTTAACTATACAACTCAGATTTTGTTGAGATGTAACGCCGGAGTATATATGGCACCATTAATCAGATTCTCTACACAGCAATATCGTCTGTGTCCTCGACGCGAGTAATAAAATAAAATAAAATAAAATTTTGAATAATAAATTTCGAAACAAAACGCTTCGTTTCAAAAATTGAAAATAAAAGAGAGAGTCAATATTTTAAAGTTTTGTTTTTGTTTTTTTACAAGCTGAAAGACTTTCACGCTCTCGGAAAAGCGTGTGCGAGGTGTTTTTCAAATTATCAAAAAAGCTTCTGGTGCGCCTTTGATAAAACAAGAGCCACTCGCAAATTTAATTCCGCCGCAGCGTTCGCGGAACAAAATCACATCCTCTCGCGCGTCAGCGATTTTTCCGTTGCGCGGATTAGCGCGATTTTCGAGGCGAGATGATTATCTCGCGACGACCGGGCGAAGCGCATAAGCGGAACGATTATGGCACGACGATGATAAAAGCCATTCTTTTCTCCCGAAAAAACTTTTTAATCACAGAAGCACGGTATGGTGATGTGGTCGAAAGAGAGAGAGAGAAAGATGGCACTAATAAATTTCACGGTAAATATTTTGAAAAGTTTGGTATTAAAAAAAAAAAAAAAAATAACAATTACGATCTTGTAAAAAATAGCCATGTGATAACGCGAAAAATCTCTTTTCTATACACATACGTATATTTATATACTCATATAAAAATGTTCTGTAATTGTGTTTACAATGTGGATTTTCAAGAGTTGAGATAACACAGACTGTTGGTCAGAGAATTATTATTATTGCTATGATCCGTACCAAAGTTATCCGATAACATATAAATAGAGCTATCGCGGAATTCAGTTCAAATTTCCGCCGCGCTTATAGTCGCGAAAATAGCCGATTCCACGATCGCCAATCGCCGATATTTTTCAACTTGGATATTTATTCGTCCGCTATCATGGAGCGCACGTGCCTCACGTGCCCGCTATATCGTGACGTCGATCGAGAACGCGTCGCTTAAAGTGGTGGCTGTGGATTTAGATGGATTCTACTGGGTGTACGGGAAACGCACATGTCGCAACAAGAGATTACAGAGAATCTCTTCTGTCTTATTTTCAGTGACACCGATTAGCGAGATTATTGCCGAACCGTTTCAAATTCTACGAGATACGCGTCGCGAACTCTATCGCACAATAAAAAAAAAAAAAAAAAAAAAAAAAATGATGGCGAGAAATATTGCGATACTGTCCAACGTGTATATTATGTTATTTAAACTAGAACTAGCCTATTGAAAAATGTCAGTTACAAAAAAATTCTTCTTAAATAAACGTTTCCGAGACACCCGGTGGAGACCTACGGTCGCAACGCTAGGCTAGTTCTAGAAGCGTCGGCGTGAGTTTCGCCGATGCGTTTCTCCACTTGGATACCAAGCCTTTCGCTATTGTTGAGCGTACGTGACCACGTGCGCTGGCTCGCATTAAATTTAAATTAAATCGCGCGCGCCGTGAGGGAGAGACAGAGAGTATGGAAAAAGGAGAGGAAGGTGGTGAGGGAGAACGCGGAAAAGATGAAGGGAGAGAAGCTTTACGATATGGCGAGGATGGAGAAGATATATCCTGCGGACCATATGCATCGAAGAGACTCGCCACATTTTCCCAACCGTTGCTCGTGATAATGCAACCGTGCAACACACATACACACACGCGTATACACATATTATTACTTGGTTTATAATAAAAACATGGAATTATGCCAGGGCGACAATACAGCGGTATTATTAATGCGCGCTCATAGAAATTGTGAGCAGCGCGAAACGTAGTCGTGTTTACTCATAATTTCATGGGTTTAAGCATTACTAAATACTACACTAAATAGCAACTGAAAATTTTGTACAGCGTCCCTGACAAAAGATATAATTGAATTAGCGTGTTCAACGCGCGTATAGCTATTAAATTTCCAGTGTAATTGCATTTCAAACTACAATCTTGATTGAAATATTTAGTCGAATACACTCATTGCGTTTCACATGTGTATATCGATCTAAAAGACTTGGATTCGGATTCTTCATTTTCTCGATAATAAACTGACTCTCATACTCGGTACACTTTTTTTTTTTTGCATTCCTTTTCGTTGGATGGAAAATGTTTTATCGTCGATGCGCAAATAATATTTCGCGCGAATGAAAAGCCTGTATTTCACCGATATTTCACCGGTTTGTCGAATTATTAATTCGATTGTCCAGCATTCGACTGGAATCAATTTCATCGCGTGTCCAGTGTTCTTCTGTTTTTTTTTTTTTTTTTCATTTTATTGTTTTTTTTTTGTGAACTCTTCCACTACCACTACCGCTGACGTCGTGTGTGTCGATACGCAATATCCCTTAAAAAAAAAGAGGGATGAGCCGAGAAACTGGCTTGCTTATCTTTTTTTTGTAAAAACAGCTCCAGCTAAAAGGACCATATACCCTTTCGGCATCTAACAACGGCGGCGAAGAGGCTGAAAGGTAGAGAGAGAGAGAGAGGGAGAAGAGGCGGGAAATGACCGGTCGATCCATTTTCTTCGGTCGCGTCTGTTCGTTACGTCTTTTTCCACTTTTCCCTTTTCTACACGGCCGCCGCTTGGAACAATGGCCCCGCGTTTCTCCCGTCCTGCAGGGAAAATATTCCTCTCGGTCGCAAAAAAATTCCTCGCTCTCGGCCACACAGCCAGGATAAACAGCACTGTACCGAACATGAGCGCGATTATGGAAGGAGCCATTGCGGAAAACTACCTCGAGTGAATTTATTAGCTTCTACTTCGCAGCGCGCGCCGCATGGTCACGTCTATAATGGCACATTTAATCATTGTGTAACGTATGTCCAGTCTCTCTCTCTCTCTCTCTTTGTTTTCTTTCTCCGACAATGATTTGTGAATTATTTTCCGGAAAAAAAGATTTTCCCGGAGAATTATGATATATTTTTAATAATAAAATTGATTATCTCTCTCTTTCTCGAAAGGAGACATCGGGTGCTGACATGGTTCTAACTCTTTTGAAGTCGTAATCGTTGCGCGACTCGTTGCGAAGTCCGCGCGAAATCCTTTTTACGACGCCTCCGGAAAGCTTAGGGGGAAAGCTCGTAATTCTTCTGGCGACATCGCGAGACGTTTCATTAAGCTCTCCTGCCGGTCTTAATTTATTAACGAGCCGCCCGGATAAATAAATTATCCTCTCGGGGTTGAGGGGGTAAATTCGGTGACTGGATTAATCGCCCGACACGAACAATCGACGCGCTCGAACGTCGCGACGCGTTATTCCACGTGTCACGATTAATCAATCGCCGATTAATTACGGTAATTGACGAGCAGGAGGGCCTCCGTTAATTCGTCGCCGCAATTATCACGTGGAAATTAGCACGACCGTCATTTTGATAGAAAGACAGCCGATTACACGTGACTTCTAGCCAAAATTGATGAGTATAAAAAAAAAAAAAAAAATGTTTTGCGATTGTTGCACTCGCTAAAAAAAAAAGAAACAAAACAAAACAGCAGACGAATAAGAGGAGAAAAGAAATATTGTTTTCTGGATCGGAGTTTGCACCGCAATTATTTCTCTACAGTTCTCTATCCCCCCCCCCCTTCCCCTGAGTTGCGTAATGTAAATTGTTCATTGCACTCGACGCTGACGTTTCCGGAGGATTATTAATAGCTCATCTACCCGTACCTCAGATAAACTTTCCTTCATTTTGACGTGAATGATAAACAAGAACATTCTAATTAGCACTTTGTTCTGCATCTTATAATTACATCCGACGCGAATGCAGTGATAAATAGAGCGCTCCGAGAAAGTCGATTTAATGTCCCCTCGCGGATGAGCGTGCCGTATCTACTAACAAAAATAATTTACTACGCTTCTTGTAAATGTAAACGAAATATGTAATCGCATATTATTATTTCGCATTCTGCGAATGTGTACGTACTTGTCATAACTACCGAATAATTAAACATTTATTGCGCTCAGCTCTCTGTTTTATTTTGCATTTATTATTTATATTTATTTCATAAAATATCTTCTTCTATGGTAGAATTTGTTGCGCTGCACCGTGTGTTGTGCCGTGTGTAATAATTCTGATGCAACGTTCTGCACAGCTTTTACGAGAAAACTTCATTGGTTTATTTATTATCTACTTGTAAAGCTTGTTAGCGGTTGTTACATAATTTTATGGCGAATGGAAGTACGGGAAATGCAATGGAAATCGTCGAATGCAACATGCGCTTCAATTACTAAACATAAACAATTTGTTAATTAAATAGATTTTTGCCCGGTTGGTGTTGTGCGATTGCATTGATTATTATCGCAAACATCTAGAAAATACAATTATTTTATCAACCACCGAACCAACAAATAATTTTCGTTCGCAAGTGACGCCGAGGAAACTTCGAAAGAAAGTAACCCCGGGATCTCCTCTGCCCCCACACGCCGCGCCGAAAGTCCTTTTAATTAATTAATTAAGAGTTTATCTTCGCGTCGAGAGAGTTTATCATTGTGATCTAATTAACAAAACCTTAATATTAGCCGCGGCGCGCGCGTTTGAAATTTATTTATTTTAAAATATATAAATGTTGATCCCCCGGAGATTACTCGCTTGTACGTTGAATTAATATAGATAAAGGACTCTTTGTGTTCTTTAGACCGACGCAACGTAAAACGCGGAATAACGGAGAGATATCAATTAATAGTTTACTTTTTTATTGTTAAATAAGTTTGTTATTCGTTGTAAGATAATTAACGGAAATAAGCGTCGTTGCTGCTCACCGGTATTTGCATCACAAATGCAGTTTTTGTCCCTTGAAGAAGAAACTCCCTCTGAAGAAACTATTTGCATTTGCACGAGACGCTGCGCACTAATTTATTAATTAGCCATTTGTATAATGTTTATTAAATGTATATTATAATTTAATTATGTTTTGCCCGAGCTGTACCGTTACAGAGAGAAAGAGAGAGAAAGAGAGAGAGAGAGAGAGAGAGAGAGAGAGAGAGAGAGAGAAGTGCGGATGCACTGACGATGATCCACTGAGGATCCGATGAGGAAGCACTTTGTCAAAAGCCTCCATTAACATGTTTAATCTTTAATTAGTTTACAGTTAGAAGAGATTGCTCTTGCGGTATCTCTAGTTGCGTCATCACGTTGAGCTTCAAAATAGCGGGACGCTCTGTTCGATGCTGTTAAGCCAAACTAGCGAATAATTACCAAGATTAATTAGCGAAATGCAGGACGGGATTGACCAGGACACACTCTCTCTCTCTCTCTCTCTCTCTCTGTCTCTCTCGTGGCAGGATTACGATCGCGTCGCGATTTATCCGCTTCGATGAACAACTTCGTGTCCCCAACCCTTCGCACATCCTGTGTACCGACGTGCGAAATACAGTCGTGACAATTGGCTAGTCGTAAAAAACTCAGCGCGGGCTTTCGAGTCAAGAATTATGAACAATACCACGGCGGAGGAAGGAGCATCCTGCTGAACAAAGGAAGCCAGATCGCTCGATTCTTCCGAACGGAGCCCGGTGATCTCGTCGCTTCGTTCGCAATTATTTTTTTTCATCTCTTTCTCTCTCTCTCTCTCTCTCTCTCTCTCTCTCTCTCTGTCTCTCTGCGCTTTTCCCATCCCCCGTTGTATAAATGGACGTCGCGATTAAACGAGCGGACGGGAATTGTTCGGACTCATCACGACCGAACAAAAGCCGCGCGTCTCGTATTTTTATTTTCGCCCGATGCTCGGCACGTTGTTATCAGGTGGCGACAGCGACGGGAAAACGGTGGCTTCAGTTCGGCGACGCCATAGAAATGAAGTTGAAGGGTAATAAGGGAGAACATGCGCGCGCGCTGAACCTATACGGCAGCATTCGTGGAATTTCGTTAACCTCCTTTTGACCTTCTTTTTTTCATAGCGTATACATAGGTAATCTCATTTGAATCATTTTTCCAAAATAAGAAAGTGCACACACACACACACACACACACACACACACACACACAAACTAGAAGAAACAAGCGTGCCGTGGCTATCCGCTGTGCTATATGTGTACAAAATGGAATTTGTTCATTAGGCAGAACGTAGAAGGGAGATTGCACGGCGCATGCATAAGTTAAACTCGTTTCTGCGAACTCTTGATTTCGCAGACTCTTCTCCGGACGCTTAATTCGTGAGAATCTTTTAATTTTCAATGTTAAATAACTGTGCAATCGGGAGTTTAACGCTTAAATTCACTCCGTCATGAATCGTATCTCCTGTGTGTTTTTCAGCACACTCTGCATAAACCCCTTTTCATCTAGCGTCGACTTTTAACGTTCGTGACGCGCTCGCGAGATTCGCGATTTCGGAGCGCAAAATTAGGTCGGAGATAAAAATATAACTCGATTCAGTTGATCCTTTCATCCACTCCCGCGCGACACCCCCTTACTCTTTCGCTTCTTCTTTCTCTCTCTCTCTCTCTCTCTCTCTCTCTCTCTCTCTCTCTCTTTTGCGCGCGCAAAGTCACCCGAGAGAGAGAGTCGTCTATTTATTACGGCTTAATCCTTCAGCGACGAGCTGTATTAATCATTAAAACCGACAGCCGCGCAGATACGAGACTTTTAGACGATGAATGGCGTCGAGCTGGTCTTAAATCTCAAATCGCTCGTAAGTATCGCCATCGTCAGAAACTTGCAGACTGCTGCGAGGCTTTTAACCGCCAGATCCACCTTCTCTCCGACTGAATACTGGATCCCTCGCCTCATCTCTCCTCTCCTCCCCTCTTCCCCCTCCCGTTCCGCTTTTCGTTGCTTCTCAATCCAACCCCTTTTTCTTCGCGCGATCGCGCGAGGGGAGCGGGAGAGGAGTTTGGACTCGGGTGCTAAAGTGCACGTGGCCTCGATATCCCGTTGCTTTCTCGGCCGAGTCTCTCTATGTTTCTGGCCGACGGAAACCAGGAAGGGACTAAATTACGAGGAAACCACAAGAGAAATCTGGGTCTCCATCCTCTCGCTCTAGAAGAAATCGCGTGGGCGCGAACGAGCATTAGCTTCGTTGCGCGGTCGGTCTTTCACGCGAAACTCGTACCCCTCTCCCCCCTTCCTCCCTACGCGCCTGCCGCTATTGAGAGATTTGTCGACTTCGAGCGCGCACAGAGGAATGTGTTTTTGCGGGCCTACACTTTGCTATTCCTTGTGAGATAAAATCTGCGAACTTTATATATATCGGGAAAGGATGAAAAAAAAAAAGAAAAGAAAAGAGTAGGAAAAGTTGTCAAATACTTATACTGGTCACCCAAATCGTACCTCTTCAATTTCTTCGCAATTATTGAAGGTATAGAAATCAGGCTACTTTTTTCTAATTGTTTCGGCTACGGTAAGAGTGGAAGAGACGAAAAGCGAATTAAAAATGTAAAAAACAATTTTAACTTTATATTTTCCGAGATTTTTCCCATTTTTAACTTAAACAGTCGAACGTAAAACTTTAAAGCGATCGGACGAGAAACTTTTCCACGGTCGCTCTCCCGACGGTAGTAGTACTTGAAATAAACAGGTATTAAAGTATAGACGCACAGAGCAAAGTACAATGATTGGTTATCTGCAGCGCGCAGTATGTAAGCAATATTTAGTTCGATGCACTGTGAAGACTTTGGGGCTCGGAGAGTCACAAGCGTTAGAGTTTATAAGCCCTCTCCCTCCGCTCCCCCTTCGCTCCCACTTTCTTAGTTAGCACAAAACTTACGAAAGTTCGCGCAGCAACTCGCTTAAATGGCGTCCTCGTAGGACGGGGCTAATTCTTTCGGTATCGGCTTATGGGTATTCCTTCTGTTCTTTGCCTCGTGACAGGGATCGCTTATTTCCGCTTGTTACTCTTTCACCAAGTTTGTCGATACGCCTCGCACAAAGGATTAATGTCTCCGGTGCGGTGATCCTTTCGCCGGATATCCCGTTTGT
Organism: Pseudomyrmex flavicornis; assembly: GCA_014825475.1. Lineage (NCBI taxonomy): Eukaryota > Metazoa > Arthropoda > Insecta > Hymenoptera > Formicidae > Pseudomyrmex > Pseudomyrmex flavicornis. Next base: position 43,826 of record QVNW01000858.1, on the reverse strand, counting down.
TGTATTTTGCAACCTTCGGTTGCTCGTGAAACGGAGCGAGCAAAGGAATTTTGCTTTTGACGCGACGTGTCAGTGTTTCGTAAATATTGTTGTTGCTGACATAAAATTGTATTATAGAGCAAGAGTTTGTAGCGGAGTAGTCGCTTCTCCCAAGACGTATCTAAATAGCGTTCTCTCTCTCTCTCTCTCTCTCTCTCTCTCTCTCTCTGGTGATACCAATAATAATAATATCGCGTGTATATGTGCGTGTTTGTACATATGAATGTTTGTATGAATTGTTTTGCAGGTTAACGTTTATTGCGACAATACACTTAAACGAAACAAACCACTCGGTGAGATCCTAATTTTCTCCTCATTGTTCTCTCTTCATTGTTTCAGATCGGTGGGCCAGCGAGGAGATAAGGACCCGGCCATCCTCAAATGTAAGGATCTCCTTGTTTCAAGTCCCCTTTCAACTCGAAATTCAAATTTCGAGCTAGTTTCTTGCGAAAGACCTAGATATCTCGGTAAACTAGCAAGACTTTGCCATGTTGGAACTCGAAATTGCTATTGTTCTTCGGTCTCCTCCAACTCCCGGCGCGCCGATTATTATAATTAATTATCAGTACGACGAACATTTGCGTCGCTTCGACAACTCGCGTAAGCGCGCGTGCATTCAACGCGCGATGCGAGAAATCGCATGAACGCACAAATCGCTATAATGCGATTCGCTCACTCGCGAAAAGCTGCGAGGAGAAGCGGCAAAAAGCTCGTGAGTTAAGCCTGCGAAACGTTTCGCACGCTTTGTGACATCGCTTGACACGCAGACGAATGTACCAGTTGCGATTACGATCACGGAAGTGTGACAGAATTTATTTCAATGGACGTCTCGAATTTTGAAATTAGAAAAGGAACTTTATATTTTTTCAAGAGAGAGAGAGAGAGAGGGAAATGATAATGAAAGAATTATAAATAAAACATTGTTTTATTTATAATTCGTTGACGAATAAAAAAAAAAGGCATTATTGGCACGAAAACCGAGGATTCCAGACTCGACTTCTGGCCGAGCTGTTTTTTTCGCAATTTCCAAATTAATCGTGAAGGAAAAATGGATGTTCTCATATACGAGATGCACATTTAGTATCCTATATGGATTGAAGAATTGAAAATTTCAATTCGAAAATTTCAATTCGCAAAAACAACAAGCGTATCGGCTCTTATTATCCGTGAAATTTCATTGCTTTAACTATATGAGCCTTCAATCTCGTTTCGTATTAAATTAATTCGTATTAAAACATTGTTTGTTACTCGCAATATAAGTAATTTATTTGTGTTACAAAATATTATTGACTATGCGGTTTTGAATGTTTGCGAACATATAACATCGAGACTTGTTAGAGTTGACGTGCTGCTGAACACGACACGAAACATTCCGTGTCAACGATTGTTCATTCGACCATAAAATTGGATAAGAAAGATTAGAGTTACCAGAGCGCATGGCTCTTAATAGAGTCTTTTTGTTGGAACCGTCTGATGCGGTGGTTGCCGCCTCTCTTTTTGTCTATTAAGAACATTGCCGGACAAAATGCGACGACCCTACGTACGTTTCGTCCATGTCCGGTGATAAGCATCATTGCCGCGATAATTAACGAAGTTTAATCAGAACCAAAATGAATTGTACTTGAGGTCATCCATTTTCTGAAATTGACGAACAAATTTTAATGATTCACGGAATCAAAGTCGATTCATATTCCTCACACCCGTTTAACCTACATATTGGTAGTGCAATTTCGTTCCACTTTACGGTAGTTTTATATGTATCAAATTTAGATCCACGTTTAATCCGAATGTAATTTTATTGTTATTTTACACGAATTCCTGAAATTGACAGATATAAAATTATTCATAACCGATAAAACGTCGCGTTAATTTCGATAATTCTATGTATCAAAATTTTTCAATTTTACGCGAACGTGTTTAATTCATTTCACAAATAACCCCTTGCTGCTGTAGTGAAAATGTGTGTGAGTGTGTGCGCGCGCTCAAAAGCGAGGAAAATCAATGAGAGGATATCATTTCCGAAATGCCGACCAATTCAATTATGTATAAAACGATCCATTAATAGTATATGCGCGCGGAATACGATAAATATATAAAAGTCATCATGATTTTCATTAAATCAACGCTTTTTAGAACAAGAGGGGCTTTCGGTCCTATCTAAGCACAGACAACCACGCGCACATAATCCCTGAGTTACAAATTCTATTAAACGGGAGAGAAGCGTGGGAACAGAGGAAACTGAGGGATTAAAATTACCGCGTGTCTTATTAAAAGGAGAGATTGCATTCTCGCGTGCGCTCTTTCTTTGACCGAATAAACGCGGCGTTCTCCGTTCGGAGAAAAATATTTTCAGGCTCGAGCGATATCGCGAGCTGCGAGTCCCTAATTGAGATTGCAATCTCACTCGAAGAATATTTTTTAGAATGAATTCTCATAGGGCATATAGTTCGTTCCACCCGACTGCTTCTGCAAAAGCAATTTAACGCGATATTTTACGTCTTTTCGTTTCTCGAGTATTCAACGATACAGAGATTTTTAATTGGTTTTTTTTTAAACTACGAACGGTTTTTTTTTTTATTAAATTGCTCTCATTTAATTATAAGGCGCAATAAAACCGCATCATTGTACACTTGATAAGTACCATTCGGATATCGGGTTTAGCATTTCAGTTTCAGCTTTAATTTGCGCGTTCTCCTTTTTGTCACACTCTCGGTGGAAAAGCGACCCTTAATTACGGCTGACCGAGCGGCGATTAAACTTCGCTAATTGTCGCACCGATGACGCCCGGACTCTCTCTGATAAGCGCGCGCTCGCATCCTCCCATTCTGCGAACCTGCGTCGTTGGCCGAGAAATGCGATTCCCATCTCGTCCCCTGGTTTACCGGTTAATGGATAAGTTTTTCATTTCTTTGATCGCTATGGTTTTTTTTTTTTTTTTGTATATGTATAGGCTTGAAAAAATGCGATTTAAAGTTTTCCCGAGGAAACATCAAAGTCTTCGCGGAAGCGACTTACATCTCGAGAGTTTATTGCATTCCTCATGAAATTCTATGTACGCGACTCGTTTTTTTGCAGAGAAGTGTGACGACATAAGGCAACGATATAAGGAAGAAAGAGATGAACCGAAAGGAAATAGGAATAGCGCGAGAAAGAGGGGGTGGGTTGGACGTCATGAACGAGAGATAGCGCGTTATCAGAATTGCCTTCGGGAACTCCACTAATTTTAACTAACAGTGGAAATATCGCGAAACTTTTGAGCGCCAAGCCCTCTCTCGCCAAACAATTTATCTCCCTATCTCTACGGGAGATAGATCGAGAGAATGAGGACTAGAGACCGGGAGAGAATGAGAAAGTCAGAGGGAGAGAACAAAAGAGAGAAACGGCGAGAGAAAGAGAGAGAGAAGCAGATTTCGGGCTTTCGCCTCTTACTTATCCACTCGTTTTGCGGTGTTGGAAAAGAGAAAGAGAGAGAGAGAGAGAGAGAGAGACTTTTAGTACGCCTTTAAAGTACGGTATAACCCTAGAAATTATAGCACGCCATTGGCGGTGCAGTATGCTCGGCGGTGGCAACTTAATAAGCCGATAGGATACGATCTGCGCGTGAGAGAAGAGAGAGAGAGAGAGAGCCGACCGGAAGCGCAAGCTCTCTTGCGCTAATTATTTGCGCGCGATTATGACTTGGCTGGCGAAGTGATCGCGCGTGTTGATATCCCGCGTCGCCCGTTATAAATAACCTCTAGACGCGACGCGCTTATTTTATCAGAGAGTCTTCTGCTCGTGATATATTAATCTCGTTTTGGTGTTATTTGTGAAATTACAGCTCTTTACAAAACTTCTTGTACAATTGTATTACAATTTTCTCTTTCTCTCTCTCTCTCTCTCTAAATAATTTATACTTGCAAATTAGTCGAGGATTAATTTATGATTTCACAGCAATGTTCTTTTCTTCGCTTTCGTGCAACAATTATAATTTTGTACAACAGAATTATACATAATATATTTCAAACTATAATTTGCGCAAAAAAAAAAAAAAAAAAAAAAAAGAAACAGTATTCTTGGCGCTCGACTCGCTCGCAGAAATGTACTCGTTGTTACCCGCCATAATGTGTTGCCTATAATGACCGCCGTGCGTGAGAGTTAAACTTTGAACAGCGTAATTAACAGCTTGAATTTCCCGCGAGAGACGATAAAGGCTCGTCCTACGGACTTTTTACACCGTATATGCAAATCTCGATGTTACAAGCGTGAGCTTGTGTGTAACAACACCGGGGTTAACGTTTACCACCTCACCTCCGTCGTCCTCCGCTCTCTCAAGTGCATATCGTTGATATAAACGGCCGCTAGATACGACTCTGACGGGGTCCGCTCGGTTACATTAACTACGCGCCATAAGAAAGCTCCGCTATTGAGTTTTGCGGCAGTTTATCGCGGCTGTATAACCGGTGTCGGCTTTATGCGCCGCGCTGATAAGCCTGCGAGATGACGGCGTTCGTCATCTCGCTCTCCCTCGCGTTATCATCGCGGTAAACGACTGGACGCGAACAGACGGAATTGTCTCTTTGTTGTTAAAAGTCTCGATAAAAAAAAGCTCGCGAGAGATGTGGATGAATAGAGCGAGAAGTTGCGAGTATTTAAATAAAGGATGAAGAAGATTGTGTTGCAGATAGAGACGGACGATTTAAAAACACAATTTTTTGAACATAAATTTCGCACGTAAATTTTTTCGGGGTGCGCGAACTATGTAAACTTCCAAATTTTCACCGAGTTTTTTTTTTCATATAAAAGACACGTTAAACACTAGGTAACAAAAATGACGTTAAAATTTCAAATATTTGTACATCACGTGCGCGTAAAACGCAAAATATTCCAAAACGAAACATCATCAAAGATTAAAATGTCTTTGTTTTTTTTTTTTCAGACGCATCCGGTTTTCCGTGCGTTCAACACCGGTTTCTTCGTTTTTTGTTTTACGTCGATGGTTAAAGTTGTTATAGCGCAGTAGCTTGAATTCGTGATTTAATTGAAACTTCATGCGGAATTCCGCGTGCCTGAATACCTAAGTGCGAGCGATGCTCTATCCCCTCTCTCTCTCTCTCTCTCTCTCTCTCATCGCGGCGAACTTTTTTAATCCGAATAAAATGTTTACAGACCGATTTGCGAGCTATTTTCTCTTTTTTTTTCTTTTTTTTTTGAAAAAAAAAGGAGAAATCAGAATCGAGAATCGGAGAAAGAGAGGGAATACATTAAACGCTATTTTATCTTTGAATAACGATATAAACACAACGCACTGATCGGCGCACTGCTGAAATTTTTTTCTCACTCGAATGGGATACAAATTGCGTTCGCGCATTTGGTCGGTCTGAAACGAAGAGAAAATCATCAGATGTGTGTTGGCTTTCTCTGCATTTTAGCGAAAACTCGGATCTATATTAAATCCTAGCGGCTACTAGCGGCCCGTGTTGATTTTAGTATGGCACGGTCGACGGCCGTTCGGTTTGCACTAGGAATCGCTCGAACTGAAAAAGCCAATCCGCTTGATTGCAGCACCGAAAATGTCCGCTCCGCGGTGGCACGTCTCATAAAACTCGATCGAGAGACAACGAGCGAGTCGTGCCAAAAGTTTTATCAGATCGTCGCACGTTAAAACAACAGCGTGATTTTACATCGTCGCTGTCTTCGATTGATCTTGGATTATAATCGAATTACGCAAAAGGAAACATCAGGATATATATCCGCGTTTTTCTTGCATATCAAATACTACGTGTCGGATTTTGTAAATAATTATAAATAATATCGTGCATTTAAACACGATACACGTAATTTAATATTAATGAAATCCCATTTTCACGAGTTGAAAATTCAATACATCGTAGTTTATTCGCTAAAAATGATATAATTTTTCTTCTCAATTATGTCGCTCTCTCACGAACCTCTTTAAAAATGTCAGTTCCTTGGGATCTCATCGTTCGTTAATGAATAAACGCTCCACTCGATATCTTTTTGCCGATCTTTTTCTTAATGCTTTCTAAAGATCCCCGACAACGCGACGCTCGAGCGTGCACAAATGAGCGCGCGGACAACATTCCGCGATACATCTTCCGAATGCGAATCTTTTCTGCGCTCCCGCCAATTGATCGCAATCAATTCCTTTCGAGATTCCGCTCGAGTTATTAATCGTCATTAGCGACGACTTTTTTTAGTCGCGTTCGCCTCCGCCGTGTCGAAGGAAAGGAAACTGATTACGCGGATGCTAACCTTCCCCCTTCTCTCTCATTCTCCGCATCCGGAAGTGCTTGCGTCTGATGCGCTCCTCCCAGCCGGATGTAGCTATCGATTTACCTCTAACCGGAGAAAAATGGAAGCCACAGCGTCTCTCTCTCTCTCTCTCTCTCTCCGGAGATTGACTCCAGATTACAGACGTGAGCGCGCGTTCTTTCTTTCTTTCTTTTCCGTCTCTTTCTCTTCCGCATACCTCCCCTCGCTCGACTTTTTTATTCCGAGCGAGAGTGAACTGTAATTGGTCCGTCTGAATTTTAAACGTGACACACATCTGACGGTTACCGATCGTTCGGTTCGCCTTCCGCGTGATAATTGAAGCGGATCGGGTCAAATGTCACTCACATTGTTCGATGCCGAGGGGGAAAAAAAAAAAGTGGACCCAGACGTCCACCATTGTGTATACGCGCCGTTACACGACTGTAGTTAATCCTGGACGATCGCGTACTGAACTGACAGCCACTTGCGGCGAACAAGCCGCGCGCTAGTTGCCCTCGACACAGGTCTCGCGTGAGGTGGGCATTACGACCACCGGAAGTTCCGTGCGCGAGAGCAGCAAGGCAAGTGAAGGTAGTTAGAAATTCTTTAATAACAAGCGCAGAGGAGGACGTTCCCTCGGGGGAGGGAAACTTAATTAAGTGCTAGTGGCAAGCCCGGAACTTTTTTGCGGCTGTGTAATAAAAGATTATGCTAACATAAGGTATACAGGACTAACGAACGGCGAGTTTCGTCGTTGACTCTTTCTCTCTCTTCCTCTCTCTTCCTCTCTCTCTCTCTCTCTCTCTCTCTCTCTCTCGAGCGCACCGTCGCTTAGACGGAGAGGCGAGTTAAATTACGTTGGCCGGGCGTATATTTTTTCTCGGGACGCGGATTGAAACGCCCGTCTATATTTCGCGCGCGGCCGAGGCTCCGGCTGAGTGGTATCACAGAGTTGCTCTTTTTCGAGGTGTAATTTAGGCAGCGCGGACGGATTTACATTCACGATGCCGCGAACGCGATTCTTTTACGAAGCTCTCTCATTTGATTATCTTGCCGCGGCGTCTATTCTGTAAACAGTTTTACTCGCGTCGTTTTCAGCGAAAAGTTAATGTATGTTGTTATAGCCAAAAGAACCACAAAAAAAAAAAAAAAAAAGAGCGGTAAAGAGAGCAGTAAAACGGATATATACAAGATAATCCGAAAAGAAAAAAATATACATGTATCTTGCGGTCGGTAAAAATCTCAAACTAATTTTAAGCGAAAAAACATTATCGCGGAGATCACTGATGGTGTTATAGATAGAATTGACAGTAATAACAAACCGTTTGCATCGGATTGGCCTAACGTAAACCTCAGGATCGAATTATAGTTACATATAAATGTATGTAAGAAGATCCGGACACACCGTTATGATAACGTCGGAGATTATTATTATTCTATCGAGTATCGCATTATTATGCGGCAAGTCTGTCTCTCTCTCTCTCTCTCGTAACACAATGTTAGGTTATCCACAAAGCACCACCAACGCGGCGCGTCAAAATCGCGATTTCGCCATGCAGCCCCCGAAATTATGCGCGCTATCATTTCTGCCGGTGAATTAATGTAAACAGCCGCGATATAATGCCCGAACGGTGGCCGAATGGCATCAATTATGTCGGCGCGCCTGTAAATAAGTACCCACGCGCGCTGTGAAAATTATTATAATATATCCGCGCGACAAGCGCGTTTAATTGCGCGACGCGTTTGTCGCGTTCGTCAACTATTATTAATCGCGGATCCCGACTAACGTTAATCATCCGCGCTGGATATTGTTCGACCAATAGGAAATGTTTTCTGTTGCGCCAGTTGACCCAATTCCATTATAGGATAATTTCGGGAGAAATAGACCACCGAATGGCGCTTGGACCGGCATTATAATTCGTAAACTGGTCGTTGGGAGTATTAGCTAATTATGCGACGTTTTGTATTACACAGGCGTGCATTGTTCCACGTGCGTCTCGTTGTTCGCAATGTTTGCGCGTTTTCGAATTTTTTTGAAAATTCGAATTCTCGCCGAGTCTTGCGTCGCGCTATTACGCGATAAAATCGCGTCGGCGACGCGACGATTTCTTTATCACGCTCGTTCGCGCCGCAATTGCGCGGCGTTCGTTGCATCGCGCACACCCATCGGGATTAATAATGCAAGCAGCCCTCGGGACAGGTGGGGAAGAGAGAGAACAAAAGTAAAGAGACGAGGCGAGTTTTCCCAGTTTCGAGGAGAGAAACACCGAGCGCGCGGCTTCACCGTTTTAACATGCATCCCGCGGCGCAAGTGCGACCGCCGCGCGAGCGCTAAACTGCGTACGTGCGAGTCGGTTTTCCGCGCGCGCGTTGCGAAGAGCCGGCACGAAAGTTTTCCCACTCTCGAATCGCGGGGTAACTTTGCGCGCGCGGGTGGTGGCCGACGCGGCGCATTAACGACTTGATTATCCGCGAACTGTCGTCGTTGCGCGTTGCGTGCACCGTTCCCATCCGAGAGAGCCCCGCATTCGCGAAACAACGCGCGCGGGTCACGACTCTTTTGAATAAACCATGAGGTCACGACTACACACATAAAGAGAGAGAGAGAAGCGCGCGCTAACTATTATACTCTATATAACAACGAGAACGTACTATAACTCCGGTCTCAAGTGGTAGTTAAGAAAGATCGATATATTTCAGCGACGTTACTTCGAATATTGTAACCACGAAATACTCGATCATCTTGATTTTTATAGAATGTACTCGGACGATGTGTTCGGACGATGTTGGTACTCCTGATCGATAGTCCTTCAATCAAACGATTAGATCGCTTCTCGTCACGACGAGCGCGCCCGGGCATATTTCAGAATGATGGATCTCGTGAAAATGGTAGTCGATGAGGGAGGTGACTCTCTACCCCGGCCCTTTTTCGCTACGGCGACGAAAGAGATTGATTCGATTACGTACAATTCGATCCGAGAACGGGAGTGATAAAGTTGCGCGACTGTTCGAGTGGGCGCTTCGATTGGCAACTTGGCTGACAATAGCATAACCACTCGTTCTCACTCCGGGAAAAGAATTGCTCGCGATCGTTGAACTCGCAAACGTACCAGATGGATCTATAAAGTTATATCGAATATAATCAAAATTCTGATGATTACATATATACATATATATTATATATATTTACATTTTATCTAGAGAAAAAAAAATTTAGCAGAGCACACAAATATAAAAAAAAAATCAATGCTATATTTTATTTTAAATTGCGGGATCCGCATTGACATCGGCGTATAATTTTCTCGTCAGCTACTATTCTTGATTAACATCGATATCAAGGATAATCCGAATCCTGAAAAGACGAGTCTGTAGCTGCCAGGAACACGCGACGATTCAGGTCGCTCGGGTAAATCCCGGACTCGGAGCCACTTGACTGACAATGCGCCATCGCGCGCATTGTGTCCGGACAAAGGGATTTTTCACCATCTGGCAATTTTAGGTCGGCAAGTCGCGCGCACTGGAGACACTTCCGTTCTGGTCGCGCGCACTGGAACTTATCAAGAAAGGTTGCGTTTAATCGCGAGACAGAACGTTAATGGAAACTTCCAATTTATTTCAGAGAGAGAGAAAGAGAGAGAGAGAGAGCTTCGCGCGCGACTTAAACGTCAATAAGAGAGAAATTAAATATATCTCAGGCTATTTAGCTTTTGAAATCGAGCTCGGACACCGACCGAAAGGGAAGATAATAGCAGTACACGGAATTTCATTGAGTGGCGTGCGAAAGAGAGAACGCGGGAGAGGGGAGGCGGGAAGAGAAAACGGTGGATGAGCGTCTATTATCTTTATGCAAACAATAGGCAATAGGCGTCCAGCCGACTAGAACACCTCTCGTTAACTATGGCACTCTGTCCGGAAGAGGCCTGACGCGAGCGTTATTTTGCCGGACGGCCGACGCACGTTGTTTGTTGCATCATCGACGACGACGGGAGGAATTTCTGACAGAGGGATTTCCCTCTACTATCCTCCCTCTATCGGTTACATAATGTTTCATTAATTTCGCGCTTCAACCGTGGCGATTTATCCTTCTTGTTGTTGTGTTGTTGTGTGCGCCTGGGCTTTTTAGCGCGTCACATGGTCATCCCATTAGTCTTGCGCGCGCCGCTCTAATTGTCCGACGCTCCCGGTAAAACGATTAGGAAGTAACTTATGCGTAACACTCTCTCTCGCGCGGTAAGTTATTCCGAACAAATGTAAAGATGTTGAAGTTTGTGTGTAGTAATGAAAAAGCACGAACTCTCATCTCTTTTAGTCATTTCGACATACAAAATATATATATATATATATATATACCTATAGACTTCGACTGCAATCGCGAAACGTCGGGAACGTGGCCGACACTCCGCGCGTGTCGCTTCCGCGATTTGCCAGGACTAATTGCGAGTGAGAGATCCTTGTACATCTGTCACAAAATATATCCAGCACGAACATTACAAAGTCGGACAGGTGTCGTTACTCACGGCGGCAAAACCAACGGAAACGCCCGGCAGAAAAGGACGAAAACGCGGCCGACAGAAGGACGGAGGGAAAAAGAACCGAATGGGAGGAGAACTCCCATTTATTTCGATCACACACGAAAGGCGCGCGTGAGTTGCACGCGTGCGCACTTTTCGGATCTCTCTCTCTCTATCTCGTGTTCCTTCTTTTTCGCGGAACGCGCGCGCTGTAACTGTCGATTCTTTTGCAACATCGAGGATTGGTTCAGGTTGACAAAAATTCGACGGGACAAAAGACTGCGATTGTCTTTTTTTTTTTTTTTTTTTTTTTTTTTCATACACAGCGCTTTTCTTTATTGCATTATTTATTATCAAACAAAAGTTGCGTTCTTTTGACCGCGCGCGCGACATTTAACAGCCGTTTAATTGACTTCCTAAATGAATTTTGTAATTTTATTACGCTAATTTGATCAGCCATTGTATCACATTATCACCTGTGAAATTTCTCGTGCAGCAAATTTCTCGCGCGCGGTAAATTTTAGCGATTTATTGTTAAGTAACATCGCATTATACATATATTTTCGAATTTAATGTCCATTTACACCAAATCGCATAATATTTGATATTTAATCTGGTGTAGAATTTCTGTTATATTACTCACTCTATATTAATTAGCGTAAAATTCTCTACATATCGAAAAGATATCGTAAAATCTAGTAATTTATTAGTTATTACGTGAAAGTGCTTTTTCCAGTTTACAATGTAGTAATGTAATAAATCGAACGAATATGTATCGCGAGTTCTTTTTCGCACATTTTTAAATATTGATCGTCGTGTGTTCTATAATCTATCATGCATATAAAATTTTCTTTTTCTTTTTTTCCCGAATATTAAAGCACATCTTTATATTCACTTATATATTTATATTATTTTTATATTATTCTACGGCGCAAGTTATATCTGCGATGTTCTTCTTTCACAAATCAACATGTATAATTTGACACGTTATTCTAACAAGATCGACTACAATCTTGAATGTGTTATACAAATATTTCAAATTTTTTGCACAAGTATATTTTATACCGGTGCACGCATAAATTCTGAAAAAATATGTACGGTTTTATTCGTCTCTCCGATACGTCATCTTATTCGGCGATGCGTCCTATTCGTGCCGAGGGATACTGCACACAGAGAACGCGCACCTTTCGAGGACACCGCGTGCGCTCGCGGGTTCTATATCGAGTTTCTTGGCACGGAATTTTTCCAAGTATAATGCCGTAAAAATACAGCGGCAAGCGACGTTGACAAAGTCATGAATAATGCAGCGGGTCTGGCGGTGGGATGAGAAAAGGGGAGAGGGCAGGGAGAAATGAGTAACAGACAGCAGCGGCGGGAAAGTTCCTCCACTTTCTTCGGGGTCTTCCCTCGTTGCATTTTCCCTCGCGTCCTTTTTTTTTTTGTCACTTCCCGCCTCGGTTTTTTCTCTTTTCGTCTTACGGCTTTCTTCCATCCCCAGCAAGCAAGCAAGCCTCCTTTTCTACCGCGACGGACGAAGTTGTCCGCGCGTTCCACTCTTTTCTTCTATCGCTTGAAAGGATGGAAGGATGAAAAGAAGAGAGAGACAGGGTGAGGAAAAAAGAGAGAAAGAGAAAGAAAGAGAGAGAGAGAGAGAGAGAGAGGCAGGTAGAACATCGACTAAGAGGCACGGGTAGAAAAAGGGAACGTAAAAGTACCTGAAGTGACGGTTCTTCTATTTCTTCTACTATACTTGTGCGGTACTTTCTTCAAGAATAAGCGAGCCGGAAAACGAAACCGCGACGATGACGACGGCAAAGATGAAGACGACAGCAAGGAGGAACTCCGTTAATGCGGTTATCGGCGAGGCAGCAGGCGATTCGTCTCTGCTCGAACGAGTTGGCGACGAAGCTGACGACGAAGAAGACGTAGACAACGGCGACGTGGTTTCGCGTTTCTCGACGCCTTCTCATGTTTCGCGACGCCAGACGTGTTTCCAGGAGAACGTTATTGTTTTTTATCTTATTACAGCGCACGGCCGCGGATATAAGATTGGAGAGTGGCGAATCAGATTAACGTTAAAAAACGTTCAATTAAAGAGAAAAATATATAGTGAGCAAAAAAAAAAAAAAAAAAAGTATTTCAAAACTTTTTCGCAAAAAACAAAAAAACGGAGAAACATTTCTTGCACAGGGTACTGTACAATATTTTCACGTTGTTATTGTTGTTATATTCACTGTTCAATTTATATTCGTCTCGTTACTGTTTTCTCACCTCGTCTTCTTTCGGCTTCCGTGCGCGACGACGTTTCGGTAAATATTCGACGACGTGATTTCCTCTCGCACAACGAATTCACGTTTGTAGTTGTGGAGAATTGACGATGCGGACTGCATCTTTGAGAAATTCGCAATGTCTGCAACGTTTACCGTTTCGATTGTGCTTCTATTCATCGCGCCGCACTCGAGATTGTGCTTTTCTCACCCAATGGTGTGTTTCAATCTTCTTTCTCTCTTTGTCGTTTTGTTATGTTTAACAAAAACTAACACGCTCGTGCAAATCTTGCTTGTAAAACTCTCAAATTAAAAGTGTGCTTTTTACATACAATTCTGTGTACATCACCGTTGTTATTTTGTGTTGAGAGATAATAAATCAATATTTATTAGTCATGCGTGTGAACACGCCGTAGCTAAACAAATTCAATTAAACGCTAATTAAATTCAACTGCGCTTTTATCGCGGTGATGATAAACTCGCCTCGGTAAAATGGCACCGTATAACAACGGGGGGATAAAAATGATCATTTCGGCTCGGGCGATTCTCGCCTATTCGATTTCCGTTTAATTACAGTGACGTCGATTTCTTTCTCGTCGAAAGTCGAGACGCGCTCTCGCTTATCAAACTTTATCGTCCACTCCTCTCCGGTTTTCGTCTTGCGGCGAGATCTCGCGTTCGATCCTTGTTTTGTTCGCGGAACAAATACGCCGGCGTCGGAGTTTGCCAGAAGTTTTCGACGCGGAGATTGTAGATGGGATCTCTGACAGAAAGTTTGCGTGGAAGGGAGAGAAAAATCAAATTAAGTTGCTAATTTTTAAATTATACCGCATTTTCCGCGAACACTCGTATCGATACCGATATATAAATTGTGTGTTGCACGACGGTTCGACAAAAACATTGGAAACGTTTTTTTTTATATCGATATATCCATTTACATTTTTATACACAAACCAGATAAATGTTTGTAAGTGTTAAAGAAATTTTAAATCTCTGTTTTTTTTCTTCTTAGACAATTTCATCACACACCGACGTATCTATAGCGAAATGTCATTTTCGTGCACGTCAAACATTCGGTGTCTCGATAACGCTATTAGTTTGGATATCTTCCTCCTGTTCTCGGCGAACCGACAACGATCGTATCCAGCGATCGCTATTGTCCGACACATAACCGTCGGAGAACGACGAGTCGTGCCATTAGCAATTGTCGGAAGTCGAGCAGAGAGAGAGAGAGAGAGAGAGAGAGAGAGAGAGAGAGAGAGCGGCCAAGTTTAGGCGAACGTAGTAGAGAAACTCTTCGAATCGGTTGTCGATGTCGTCGCGGGAACAAATACGAGAAACTTCACGTCCTTCACGAGACGCCGCCGAGCCAAAGTGTCAGAGGGGAAGGAATCGAATTAAAAGGGTCGGGAAGGTAGAGAGCAAAAGCTTCCCTCTGTTCGTCTCAGCTCGTTCTCTCCTCCTCCCCTTCCTTTTAATTGTCGACAGCTAGTGACTGTGTTTAGTTAATGCGAGAAACGTGCCTCATCTGTTTCCCTTAGGGTCGCCGATTACGTTCGTTTAATATGCAAAACGATTCGACACCAAAGTTCGCCGGGTCGACTGGATTATCCCGCGTCGTCTTTGCCATTGCGTCCATTCTATCTGTTTGTACAATAGCGATATGTTGCAATATCACGCGCGGCAACCCCGCGATATGTGAAGACTAACGATTATCGAGTCTCTGCAACTGATGTTATTTTTGTTTCTGTTTATATAGTTATAAACAATGCGATAAATTGCCATTCAATTGTCATTTCATAAATTGTCGGAAGTTTTATTACTTGTTGATATTCTTCTTCTTTCTTTCTCTCTCTCTCTCTCTCTCTCTCACGTGTATCCGAATTCTTACATTTATATTAATTTCATTTATTAATTAACCTAAAATTTTTCTCTCACGTTCGGCAATCATCGCAACTTTTGACGAATTTTTTGCGAATTCCATTAGAGTTACTTCTACTTCTATTGAGAGTTCTGTGCAATCGTAAAGCTTCTTCTTCTTCTTCTTCTTCTTCTTCGTCTTCGTCTTCGTCTTCTTCTTTTCCGGCACGCCCTTACTCTATTTCTTTTTCATCCACTTCCGGCGCTCGACGAGCGGGTTTCGTCGATCTCCTCTCTTGAAAATATACTTAAATTTATTCATTCGCTTCGCGCCAGTCGCTCGCTCCATTAAGATATTAAAGCGGCGTTTGCCCGCGTGTCTACCTACACAGGTGAGAAACTTCGCTATTTTACGCCGCCGTAAATGCGAGAGGAAAGCGCGTGTTAAGGAAACTTGCCGCAGTTGTGTATCCTGCGGACAGAATGAACCGACGGACTTTCAGTGCATACTCATTTTGATGATAGTCTGAAAACGGATTAACTCTTCATAACATGTACACATCTCTGTCAATGAAGTTGTAAATTACTGAAAACATTTTCCGTGGGTACCAAGTAAGTAGCAGTAATTTTGGCAGCGATGAACTTCAGAAAGTCCAAAAAAAAAAAAAAAAAAAAAAAAAAAAAAATTAGATCTTTCTTTTCAGGTCAGACCGACGCGGATCAAAGGATTCGTTAGAATAGTCGGTTTATTCGTCAAGTAGAACATGAGAATTTTTATGAAATATATGTTTACCGTCGCACGGCCGTGTCTTTTGAAGAATTAATTTCGCTCTGTGAATCTCCCTTTTAATTAGTCATCGCGAGAGCATCAAGAGAAGCTTTCAGACTTCTCTCGCAGACGCGCGCGCGATGATTTAATTGAAAATCACGCATAGGTTTTTGTTTTTACTTTAACTGAGAATGTGTAATTGGCGCATACAGACGTGTTCTTACACAATCTAATTAACAAAGAGGTTAAATAGATTTGTATGTGTCAAGTGTACCATGTGATGCGGCACGTTGCGCACACGCGAGAAACAAGTTGCGCACGTGACGTGTCGCACCAGTGTGCAATGTTGTTTAGTCAAATTCTTCGCGTTATATATTAATAACAATATTATGACAAATTGTTTGTCATAATTACGTAACGCACAAGGATAAGTCGAGGATACAGATTTTTATGTAAGATTTTTTTATTTCGTAAAGTAAAATATTACATAAAATGAAATATTACACAATCCTGAACTTTTTAAAAGCTCTTTCACCTTTCTCTCTCTCTCTCTCTCTCTCTTGCGCGATAAAGTATTTATTGGTATTTATTGGTATCGCGACTGTGATGAAGATACGTGGCTTCATAAATAATTCTGCGCGCGCTCAGCGGCGCGCGATATCAGCGGTCTTTTCATAAGAAGCAACCGCATACAAACTGCGAATTACTACAGTCTCTGTGAATAGGTCAAACAAGCTTCTTTGAAAATCCCGGCAATTTCTCGACCCGGCAAACAGAACCAAAAGCGAAAACCGGGAACGCGGATTTGATTTGCGACAATAAAGAGCTGCCACTGTCTCGTATGAGACACCGCCGCGCACGCACGCTGGAAAATATCGCTTTGTTATCGGGGAAGAAGGACACATCTCCGTCCAGACAACGAATCTCATATTAAGAGATATTGAAATTTTTGCATTAATTAATTGCGCGGTTTCTTTTGTGCTTCTCCCGTTTCTGTTTCTCGCTTCCGTTGCGCTTCCGTTGCGTTATAAGCGACAAACCTACAACAAGTCTCATCCCACCGTTTTCAAGAAAACGTTTTAGACTCTCGACGAGGCTATTTATTTCTTTAAGTTTGTCCGCGTATTAAACGGCTGGCTGCATCCGGTGAATTCCGCGAGCGTGTGGCCGCTTTGAGCGAGCGCGTCACAACCACGCGAGATAAAATTATCATAGTTTTGTAACCGTGTAAACGCGCTTTGACCAAATAACAGCAGCGTTGCTATTACGCGAGGAAGAGTGCTTTGCGTCGGAAAATTTTGCCGAGCCAGCAACGTTGGAAAAATTGCGGGAGTTTCTGTGTAACGGCTGTGGGATCGGCGGGAATAGAAAAAATAGAGAGATAAATAGAGAAAGAAAGAACTGTCGAAAGTGCGGGTTATCCGTACGAATCGTAGATGTTCGTGTCTTGCTCGAAATTTGTTGAAGCCACAGAAAAAAAGTCTGCATCCATGATATTTAAGATCCACGGATTTTCTCCTATGATATCTGTCTATGGTGGTATTAGACTTAAATATAGCGCGCGTACATAATGGAAACTGGGATCCGGGAGAAACCAAGATCTGCGGAATCAAACTTTCATGAAGTTTCGAGATCTGTAGAATCTAAGATCTATAGAAGTTGGGATTTACGGGAGTTAAGATCGGGAAATGGGATCTCCGAATAGTTACACGCTTGCTAAGAATTGGACGAATCTAATAATTCGCGACTTCGCGCGCTCGACTTTACAGATTTTGTAAACAAAAAACTTTCTCGTTAGTTCGAATTTGCTCATGGAAAAAAAAAAAGTTTTGCTATTAGCAAGAAAAATTTGTTGAGCAGTCTATTTTTGTTGGCGCAGCAAAAAAACGCGATTTTGTTGACAAAATCTCAGTAGACTGAGCAAATTGTTTTTGCTGGCCATGTAACAACATAATTTCCTGCTCTAATCTAGCAAATCTTTTTTTCGTGCTCTTTCGACGCAGAGAGCATAATACACAGCTTAATCGTCTCTTGAAACAGACTGAGAACTATAGCGGAGCTACGATGTTAGGCCTCTCCTCCTGTCGCGGTAAACTTCGGAAATTTCGTTATAACGTTATTCGAGCGAGTTAGCGTGGATGTCGCCAAGTTTGACACTTCGTCCTGTATTCGCACCTGACACTTAACGTTAAGTCGGGTCGTCGGAACACGAGATCCTTCCTGTGTTTACGCCCGCGCGCGACTAACATGTAGAACCGCATTCAGCGCCAAATGGGCGGCTGCCCGGATATCAAACTTGGTTTGTTTACATCTGCTGCGTTTGACACGTGATCAGCGAGACGTCTCGGGCGATAAACACCGAAACTTGCTCCGATACGTAACTCCCATGGATATCGCAGCTTAGCTCGAGCTGTAACTTTATATTAACTTTACCTCGATATTCAATATTCCATATATATATATATCGATAATTTTCTCTTCGGTGAAATTTCGGTTCGATATACTTGATTGGAATATAAATGCGAATGCGAGACGAGAAGAGAAATCTCACGCGAATGCGCACGCACGCACGCACGCACGCACGTAGACGCATATAATTCCGTAGGAACGTGGTAATGAAAGTTTCGCGAAGGACTTTGGAGTTAACACGACCGAATGTACGTATACACCGATATACGTCGAGAATTCTCTCACATCGTACGGAAAGATCTACGACTGCACTTTGCCATTGCTGCTGCCGCGCGATATGCTACCTGGTTTTCCGTGAATCTCGAGGTAGCGCAGTGTAGATCACACGACGCGCAAAATTACAAATTCACCACCGTAAGTATATTCTCGTCATTCAAAAGGAGCGTTGCGCCATCTCGACGCGTAACTTATTTACACCGCCATTGTTAGGCGAAACAGTCGTGCAGACTGCATTCGGGAGGAGCTTATTATTTGAAGACGAGAACACTGTAGAGGAAGAGAGTTTATACAGCGGCTTCTCAGACATCAGATACTATTAGATCCCCGCATTCATAGATTTACGTGAGTGTTCAATCTGTTTGTAGAATACGCGAGAGATACATAATTCATTTCTCGAATCTCTTTCTTTCTCTCTGCTTACCGTCTCGAGTCCTAGAATATACGCAGAAGCCCGTAAGTTTTTTTACGTAACCGTCGTCAGTTATCTTTGAACAAACATTTGTTGATTCCGCTGATATTATTATCGGTAATTATGCACATTAGAGAAGTCACCCTCGATTTCAATAACACAGGCCTACAAAAGAAAAAAAAATTTTCTGAACTCGATATGGGAAACATGTTTTCTTACGTATTTTGAGATGCTGAATACAAATCTGAAGTCAAAATAGGAGATTTCCCAGATCGATCTTCTTTAAATTGCGTTTAATTATCAGAAAATCCTGGAAACCCGGGAAAAGCGTTCAGATAATCTCGTTAGGATGAGTCTTTCGTTGTCAAGTACATCTTCTGCTGAACGTTAAGGAGAGACATAACTCCAAAAAGAAACAAACGTAAAACCCTTATGCAGATCTTTCGAGGATAAAAGAGTACGTAAACGAGCAAAACATTAAATAAACTACTTACACAAATAAAGTTCGAGTTAAGTGGTCGTTTACTTGACGACAAAAGGCCCACTTTATCGTCTGCCTCCGGTGTAGCTGGCTTGGGGTACTTGAGTTACTTGACAACGAAAGGCCCACTCGATCGCTTGTTTCGGTTGTAACTGGCTTGGGTACCTAATTCACTTGAAAATAGAAGGCTCACTTGTTCGTCTGTTTCCAGTGTAGTGAGCTTGGGTATGTGGTTTACTTGACAACGAAAGGCTCACTCTAAGGAGATTATCTAAATGCTTTTCCCTGATTTCCAGGATTTTCTGATAATTAAACGCAATTTAAAGAAGATCGAGAAATCTCCTATTTTGCCTTCAGATTTGAATTCAGCACCTCAAAATACGTAAGAAAACATGTTTCCCATTTCGAGTTCAGAAAAAAATTTTTTTTTGTGGGCCTGTGTGAAGAAAAGAAGTTTCATAAATAAACTCTTATTTTTCGATCCTATGTATATTTCGTTCGTGTAAGCAGGGAACTACGCCCCTCCCCCGCCCCCTAAAAAAAATAACGACTTCCGATTACATTCGCTTCATGTCAAAAATGTGTAATTTTTCGAGAGGAGGGCAAAGCCACTCCCCCTGCGAGGGGCGTAGCCCCACCCCTGCCTACACATTTAAAACACGAACACATGGAATTGAAAAATAAGAGTTTGTTTATGAAATGTCTTTTGTTTATAACTTTTAAATAAACAACGAGCGCGTCTAAAACCTTCATAACATTATTCAGGACAATG
This sequence comes from Pseudomyrmex flavicornis, assembly GCA_014825475.1. Lineage (NCBI taxonomy): Eukaryota > Metazoa > Arthropoda > Insecta > Hymenoptera > Formicidae > Pseudomyrmex > Pseudomyrmex flavicornis. Next base: position 23,775 of record QVNW01000858.1, on the reverse strand, counting down.
ACCTTGATAACATACGTAAAACTTATTGAAATGATTCCCCTAATGCGCATAATCATCTTATTATCTATCCGCGCTAATAATGTACAGATTTGCGGCTTATAATTTCTGCCACAGATAAAAGTTTAGTTTTACGTTTGAAAGTTCCGTGTGCGCGCGCGCGCGCGCATAGATTCAGTAAACTTCGAAAAATTCACGGCAGAAATTTCTTTTCGCGCTCGTCTCTCGACGTCGTCGCATTGATAGCGAACTCGTAAACCCGAATGGAAACGAGAATCTCCCCATTTCAGTCGCATAAAAACATCGCAAACTCGTCTCGCGTATCATCGAGCAAGTAGTGGAATATCGATCGACACACTTACTCCATATCGGAGGGCGCGATCGTCGCGCGTATCGCGCGCGACTTCTTGCAGCGAAACAGGACGGAAGATGGGATCGCGCGCAAAATAACATCTTCGCCGTAAAACCTCGACGATGATATCGTCGTCTATTTGCACCTAGTAATGGTGGCCGTTGAAGATACTTGCTTTCTCTCCTGTGCTTGTAGGGAGTGAGTCGAAGGGGAATGGCAATTTGCTTTACTGCGCCGTAAACAGGACACGTTGCGACGAAGAGAAAAAAAACAATACCGCATGGTTCGGCCACGATGAACGGAACGACAAATCACCCTGGACTTCGTCAGCGCTAAAGTCGTTTCACTCTTCGTTTTTTTATTGAAGCGTTTGTTCTTTATTGAGTTTTCAGCCGTTGCGCAGTGCGTCAACTTACGATCATGTTAGTAAAGTTGAGCAATATGTGTCGAATAGCATTAAAGTGTATATTAGCTGAAGTGTGTATAGTATATAGAAAGTATATAAAAAGTTATATAGAAAGAATTTCCGCGAGCACGCAATACATCGAGCCGCGAATTTAGCCGTGACAAATGAAACGCGTGATCATTTCACGTGATTTTCCTCTTGTTGAACATCCGAATTTTGTATAAGCGCTTGCGCAAAAGAAATGACAAATATTGCTGCATTTTTCATACACGTTTTGTAGATTTGTAAATGTACATATACGTGTATATTCTTTCTGGTGTGCGCGCCTCTCTCATCTTCTCGTTCGACCTCATTTTTCAATGTCGTCACAGCTGAACAATACGCGACAACTAGGTTCGCGCCGAACGAACACTTTCGGGCGAACTCTCTCGTCTCTCGGATACTTTGAAGAGTACACCGCCAAAAGTTTTCCGAACTTCGGAAAACACACGCGCGTTGATCTTTTTTTTTTTTTTTTTTGCGAGAAGCACGACGAATCCTCACAGGCGCGAGGAAAAGGCAAGATTTTCTGGACGAGGAGAAACTCCTTCAGAGCTTTATACACGCTTCCGCTCCACTCAGCCGAATTAGAAACCGAGTAATCAGTCGAAGTTGGCGGACCGCTTCAGCCCTTTATTCACATACGCGCTCGCTCTATTCTTCCACGGAATCGATTAGTCGAAAGTAGCGCTCGAAGCTGCCATTAACGCAGGCGAGATGTGTGTTACGTTCTCGGGCTAGCCGCATCGCACAGCTTTTCTTCGTGTTGTTTGCCAAGAAATCAATAGCTCGCACCCGAGAACCTTCCGAGAATAGAGGTTGCTCTTGCAGGTTGAATGAGCTTTATGCAAGCAGCCGAAGGTGTTCCCGTCCGCCCGGACAAAATTGTGAAAACGGCAATTTGCTCTTTCGTATGTATATATATATATATTTTTTTTTTTTCACCGATTTCTTCTTAGAGGAACATGTGTTCCTTTCTTGTCTACGATTAACCCTACTCGTGTAAAATTCAAACGTGTACGTAAAATATACCATGCGGGAAATTACTCGTGGCAAGAATGTAGCTGTTCACCTGATATAACGTTCCGTGAGGAGCTTAGAGACTTCTAGCCGTTAAGTTTCGCGGGAGAAGTTTGGCTCGTGCTCTCTGTACTTCCTCATTTAAATCAATATGAAAATTGACAAAGTCCGCGGGAAGCGACAACGTTCGCGGTAGTTCCCGCTGACGGAGTACTTAGTCCCCGTGTAAGGCCGGGAAATTAATTTATTAAAATTACATTATTAATTGCCAGCGCTCGGTACAACGGAGTGGCGTGGTAGACGAGTTCGCGAAGCGATCAAAGACGACTAATTACACATTCCGGAAACTCTCAACCGCCTAAACTGACACTATATGGACGTGTATTGCGTCGCGCGCCCGAGTTATAATTCACGTTTCGTAACTAATCTCTGTCGTCAGGTTTAATTCCCTCGAGAAGCGTGCAGTTTTGCTCTCCCTTGAACATCGAACATTCATAGATTCTCGTGAACGCGTAACTACACAGTTCGTCGTACGATCCGCGACGCGATTCTTTTTTTCCTTTTTATTTTTTTATTTTTTTTTTTTTTGGTGCACGCTGCAAGCAACGGGGCGTCGGCTGGCCGGAACGGCATCGCGGCGCCTCCGCTTTGAGTTTTCCAACCCCTACAATTCCCCGTACACCCCTTTCGTTCCCGTTTACACCACCAGCACGACGCGACGTGGCGCACAACAAACGGCGTGCGATATGTTCTCGTATTTCCCCTTCACCCACTCCTTTCCCATCCGCCGTCCTTTCGACGAGACGTATCGCCCAACCCTACGCGTGGCAAACGTATTGGCCTTTCTAAACATTCACCTTCCCTCCACCGTAGCTGTTTCGACTTTTGGTGAAATATTTTAGTCATAAATAGAGTATCGGTTACACACAGCACCGCAATACAACACGCAATACTCCGTTACGTCGATTTGTCGTTTGACATTCATATACGGCAATTTGTTCTGGCGCGGTAACTCGATTTTCATTTTTTTATCATAAAAGCTTTAAATCGAAAATGGCGACTGTGTGTAAAGAGAGATGCGAGATCAATTTCATTCGTTATCACATATTTCGGTACAACTTGAGTCAAGTTATCGCGCGAAACCATTTTCGAAAGTTAAGGTAAGCCGGACGATTCCCGTGAATAAATTACGGGATGATGACGCCGCGGGGCGAAAATTTGCCTGCGCGCGGAATTATGCTACCTCGAATACTCGGAGAGGCGATTCTGTCGGACTTCGCGGTGGAGCCGTTTGCATCCGGCTGCATATTTCACACGTCGCATGCCTCGCCATATTTGCATCGCGGCCTCGTAATCTCGTTGGAATACAACCGGCCGCGAGACAGACACTCGCTCTCTCGTGTTGCTCGCCAGTTTACCGTCCCGAGTCGCTTATTGTCGCACGCCGTTCCCGCGGGAGACGTCGAATCCGCGAACGGGGGGGGGAGGGGGGGATGAGGGATCCATGCTCGCGCGATTTTGTAGAATGGCGACACGCACGGCGGAAAAAGCATCGACAGCATGTGCGAGGAACACATTCGCATTCAAAAGCCGCTCGGAAGTTTAACGGCCACGCGCGTCCTTTCAACTTATTTGCAGTCAAATTGATTAAATTAAAATGTTTTTTTTTTCCCCTTCAAATTGAGTTTGTATAGTCCAATATAAAACAGGGCACGTGTGTGCGCGTGGAAATATCGACGGTACAAAAACGTTCAGCGATACAGAGTTACGAAATTAACTGTATCGACGAAAAAGTTGAGGAATGATAAAAACACAAGCCGCGTTACACGACCGGCGTAAAACCCGAAATGCGAGAGAATGTCATTTCTACTGACTGCGATGGGTGCAAAACGGGTCGACGTACTGCTTCACGGATTTTGCGGTACAGCACTCGACGGGAAGTCATATATGCGGGACAAAAACGCGCGCACGTCGGCTAATTACGACGCTAATTTAAAAAGTCTTGGCGACGTTAACATTTCTCATTAAGAGGGATAACAAGCAGTTCTACGGTCGAAAATAACGAAGTCGCGGGTCCGAAAATAACGAACTCGCCGTGGCCAAAAAAAAAAAAAAAAATTTCCGTCGGCTCTGGAAGCCGGTTCTCAACGTTATAACGTGTGAGCGATAATTATGACGCTGGGGTTTACGAACAAAAGGGCTATGCAAAAAAGATGATCCAGAAAACTTTGTCGTGCGAAAAATGCGTGCGAGTCGGATATTCGGTTCGAGGGCAGTAAACAGACTACGGCAAGAAATAAGATAACGACACCGAATTAATTTCATAGTTTGTGAGACGTTGCTTCTTTGAATCTCATAAATCTTTCTGCAAGCCGTAACGTATAAAGAGACCCGAGCATATAAAGAATGATATATTCTCAGTGTTTTCTTTCGTTGGGTATATATTCTCGAATATAGAACATAAATTTAGTTATCGAATCGAGAGAGAGAGAGAGAGAGAGAGAGAAAGAGAGAAAAAGAGAGAAAGAGAAAGAAGGAGAAAGAGAAATCGATATCTCGCATGTGGGAGAGAGATATATTTCATCAATTTCATGATCCATGCTCAGCGCTCGGAACGAGACCGCTCGCAGGTCAGATTAAATTGTATCTTCGTCGACTAACGGACGCATTAAATCTCGTAAGCTTCGCCTGATGGCGGATTCCGCAGCAAGTTACGTCCGCGCGAATTTCCCGGCGTTGGAGGGATATTCTCCGTCGGCTTAACGTCGAGGCGATGTCGGGCGTCGGCGGCGGTGACGTCGTCGTCGATGCCGCTGCTGCTTGGCGATTCAGCTCGCGGATGGGATCAACGACGCACGTAATAGGGAAATGCGTCGCTCCGCGGAGCCATTTCGGACCCTTTTCCGACGGCCGCAAGGGCGAACGGCGATTCGATGATGATTTGATAATTTCATGGCTCGGCGAAGCGAGAATCGCGCGTTAAAAGTGATTGCTGACCCGGATGTCACGCGTCCGCTGTGATCGTCCAATAAGATTGCGAAAAGACAGGATATGAATTCCAACGAAAAAGATTAATGTATAAAGAGCTTTTGAGAAAATCGATTTTTTTCGTTTTTGTAAAAAAGTGCTTGTATAAATCAAATAGACGTTCATATTAAAATGCAACTAATCTTGTTTACAGTTTTAGATTAAAGAAATAAGATAGAAATCTAGAGTTGACATTATACAAATGATATTAAATCTCATTGCAAAAGATATCAGCGCAACTATTTCAGTTTCGTTTCGAACCGCGAAAATTTCATAATTACCAGATGTACGAACATTCTGCGAGGCACGTTTATCGATGTATTTCGAGTCGAGGGAATATTTACTTGCAATACAATCAAGTTTTAATTAATAGTTTCGTTTTCATTTAAAAGAAATATCGCACCTCTCGATGATATTTAAAGGAAATATTGTTTCTCGTCCGACACCGTGTTATTTCGTTAGTCTCTACTCTGGGGTAAATAACGACAAAATTATACAGCGACGCACTATTATCACTATTAACTGTTATTAACGCAATTACACGGGTAACATAATGTCTATTTTCAGGGTGCGCGCATCTAAACACAAATTGTTGTTGATGTGGTTTCGCTAACGAACGAGTATTTTCGATACAATTAACTGATAATTTGACATCAATAGGTCGAAGTCTCTCGCTCAACTTTGAGGCAAATATATCGGGACTTTATTCTCTCTAATAATATCAATTACGACATGTGTTTTATTATAGATTGTAAACTCTGTCGATGATTCGTTAGCAAATGCTATCTCGTTGTTTTACGATCAGTTTTCTTTCTAACTATTTTATGTGAAATTCGAGAAAAAATACGTATACTTTTTATCACTTTTGAATAAGCTTGTATATTTGTGATTTATTACAAGGGGATTCGTCGCTCGGGTTCACGTTTTACGGACATTATCGGCGGGGCTTGTCGTCGGCCAAGCATTTGGCCCTTTATTTTCCGACTCCGCGAAAGGAAGAAAAATAGACGATGTTCCTCGCGGCGCCTCAAGATCGTTACTTCCCAGATCTCGGTAGAAGACAGAGAAAAAGGTCGGACACGTTTTCGCGGCGCATCGATTACGGTATTCGGTAATTTTGTGCTCCGCCGGAGCGAGCTGAAAAAAAATATCACCGCGCGTTATTTCGGCGCCGTCGATTCCCATGGAGAAGGTGCTCGACCGGAAATGAAAATGTGATTGTTCCCCAAATTACGTTCGACTGATTTGATACGGGTGAGAAAAAAATGTTTGTTATCAGCATAAAATCATCAAAATGATATAATGTTATTGATTATTAATGAATACATATACAAATTCAAATAATAACATTAATTTTAAATGTATAATAAATTTATATATTATATATACACATATAATGACATGATTTATAAAATATAAATAAATTTTAATACATATTTAATCAATTTTTAAATAAAAGATAGTCATTTGTCAGATAATATTCTGTCACAACTTAAATTTGTTTTCTTAATTTGGTGGAGTTTTTTGTGCTGAAAATTTGTGTTTACTGAGCTGGAAAATGTCAAAGCGGAGGGAAATATGTCCACGAATTTGAAGAAGGTTCGCTTCGCGAGGGGTAAGAATCAAATTTGCTGTTCGATTTGTGACTGATCGATTGTCCGGGTAATTCTACGCTTCGTTAGAGCATGCATTAACAAAGGGTAATTCGAGTTTTAAATATATCTTGAATTGCAAGTTGAAAAAATGACAAGTAGGAAAAAGCGCGACTAGAATCTGATTTTGTGATTTTTCTTTACAATATGCTAAATATATTGTTATTATTTTGTGTGTGTGTGTGTGTGTGTGTGTGTGTGTGTGTGTGTGTGTGTATTACTGATTATGATTATTACATTGTAAGCCAGAGACGTTTCGTGAAATACTCGAAGGATCAGTTAGGTTAAGTTAAGTTAGGTCGTATTCGAGCGACATTAATAAAGTACAATTCTCTGGTGTGCTTCTTTTTCCTCCGACTTTCAGAAGAATAAAAGGAAGCGAAATTAATTGAATTAGCGTAGATAGCTCTCTCTTGTAGTGGAAAATCCGTTCACGAGATATTTTCACCATTTAAAAAGAAATTAACAATAAAATTCTTTGTAATACAACTATATTACACACACGGTAAAGAAAAAAAAACAAACGCTCTTGCAAGTTTTACAAAAAAGTTATCAACGAATTTATCTAACCGCCAACTTAGGTTCTACTTTTGCGAGATTGGATTGGCAAAGAGAGGCTGGGTTCTCGATACTCTTCCACTCGATCTCGAACCTTTGTAAGTCGCGCTGTAAGTCGAGAATGAAGATACCAAAGGCTGCTTGCCTTTACCTTGCTTGAAGAGGCAAGAATAAGAGGCCGAGGAGCTTCGAACACGCTTGAGGAACCGGAAGAGTCTCGATTCCGGGGAACTTTAAAGAACAATCGCCCACTATACACCGCAATTCTTATTTCAGTCGTTGTATTCTTTTGCGCGCGCGAGCGCGCACACATACACATACATACACAGAGACATTTGATACCACAAAAGTTTATTATTACATTATTCGGTTTTCTATGTTCTTGCAACGTTCATGAAATCAAAACGTTGCGGAAAGAAAACTCTGCTAAATGAATTTGGAAGATAATTTCAATACATGAAACATCTCTGTAATGTTTACCTCTCCGTAAACTTTTCCTTCTCTCGCTCTCTTTTGTAATTATCGAAGTAATTACCCATTATAAATCGATCTAGTGCCTTATAACAAGTAATTGACCATAACTATAAATGTACGGAATCCAGCCGACCGGAAGTCTGCGTTCTCTCGAGTGGTTCGGAAGATCGATAAAAAGATTGGAAAATCTCGTCCTTGAAGCTTTATGCCACGTTCCCTAAATCGAAGGCGGAGGCAGTCTTTCCTAACTAGGAAGAAGAATCCGAACACAAACCATTTTTATCCAATTCGAATAACTTTCAGAAACATTTCTCTCTCTCTCTCTCTCTCTCTCTCTCTCTCTTTCTTTTTCTTTCTCTCCTCTCTATTGTTCAGTGTCTTTATTTACATCACCCTCTTGTTTCTCGGTAATTAAACGGGAGTCGATGTGTTAATTAAATTATCCCGCCGTGTTTGACACGTGATGTGACAATGAGAGATACGTTGCCATAATCGATAGTCACTTGAGCATTCATTAGTCGCAAATATCACGTCGCGTAATCATGCAACGATATAACTAGCGTAAAATTAACTTGATATGGTTATTTATATTTTAATTATTTAGTTATAATTTAATGTCTGGAGCGGATGTATAGAATTGCAAAATGAGTGCGGTTTACACATACCACATTTGTTTCAAAATAACAGATTTGCTCATTAGGGAGAAATTTCAAATGGCAACAAGCTGATGATTATTGATAGTCATTTCTCATCGCGCGCCCATTGATGAAAGGAGGATCTATCTCAAAACAACTAACTATTTTTTTTACTTAACGCGTACTTACATTTCAACTGTCACAGATGTATTTTCTCTTTGCTGATAACAGTTATAATACTTAAAATGACAATTTACTATTACGACGGATAGTCTTTGCGCAGTTAGCCGTTTACCTCTTTCGCGTCGTCGTTTCCATTTCTCGCCACGTAGGGGATTCATTTCTTCTTATTTTGCCGTCCGAGAACATTTTCTCTCGCGCAAAGAATGGTGGGAACAATTAACAAAATAGCGTTCGAATCGGCACGACCACTAAAGTTAATCGCGACATTATCGTTACATTTAACGTGATCGAAGACGATCACTTAACCCGTTCCTAAAAAGACTCTTTTAAGAGTCGACGATATTTTTCTCGAAAAATACGTATTATATCTTTTTACTGATATTGAGATATACCTAACGTATAAAGTGTAGAGAAGACACGTCTATAAAAAAAAATAAAATAAAATATTGAATTTTTTTACCCTTCAAAAAAAAATTGGAAAACCGCTCGCTGAAAAGTTAAAACGTGCAAATTTTCTTCCTACTTTCTCATCTGTCTTTCTCTCTCTCTCTCTCTCTCTCTCTCTTTTCCTAGCTTTTTCATTTTCAGTCCCTATTTCCATTTCGAGTGATGGAAAAAGAAGCGTATTCCACTATTTCGCATTCGATATTTACTGCCGACCGCGAGACGCCATCGCAATTTTAAAGGAACGTCCTTAAAGGTGTTTCTTCGCGCGCGCAAAGCGAACTCCGGTGGTTTACCGGAGGCTATTCGGATATTTTCAACCCCCAGGCACGACAATTCGTATCCCCGATGAAAACGTTGGCAACCTAAACGAGCTCTCGCGATTCCGAGGATGAACGCGGAGAAGCAGAAGAAACGAACGAACGAACGAACGAACGCTTGGGAACGAAGCTCCCGCCGTGTTGCCGTCATTTTTTTCTATTCTTCTTGCGTTTTTCCGTGTGCGATTCTTGCTTTTACCAGATCCTCATTTATGCGAATTCGCGTTTATACGGCATCAGGTATGCACAGAAGGAGAAGCAGTTCGACGATAATTTGCGAGCACGCGTTGAAAAGTACGTGACCCGATGAAACGATCGCAATCTCAACTTTACAAAATAGTCCGGTATTTGCGATTAATATACGAAATATCAGTGCCGAAAAATCAATGCTTCTACAATTATAAAGCAATTTACACGTGTAGAGATGTGATTTCGATTATGATCGTAATGATTGTAATTAAGCTTTAATTAAACCGCAAATTGGAATAAATGAAAATTCTTGCTCTGATGTTGATAACGCAAGTATGTATACGTTATACACGTGAAGTAAACCGTCATGAAAACTCGTGTGTGTCAAGATTGTATCTAATGGCTTGCGTTTTTCCGCACAGCAGACATTTTAAAAGACGAAGACAAAAAAAAATTGTAACTTACATCGGTCGTAGCAGGAAAAGGTCAGTTGATATTAGATTCGAAACGTTCAAGATCAGCAATATTCCTTCGGGCCTTCCTTTCCCTTTTGCATTCCTCAACGAAGAAAAGCTCCCTCGCTGGGCATCTCCAGGATAAAGCCACGAAGGAACGGAAGGTTTGCATGCCACGGCTGCACGAGTGTGCGCTCGATATTCCGATATCCTGATATCGGGAGTGTTTCTCCTCACGACATCCTTTCGCCGCCTCCTACCGGGGATACACACCCTCTTCATGGAATTTATTATCCTTTCTCAACCTGCACTCGATGCACCCCTACGCTACGGGGATCCCCTGGAGACCACCTTGCCGAGGATTCGGCAGTTTCCACGCCGCGATGCCAGCTGTTTTTCTATGGGGCTCCAAGTCGAGGAAAGTTCTGATCCAGCTGGGGACTTTAATAGCTCTTTCGTTCTCGGGAAACTCTTGGGAACGAAATCCCGTAATCGATTGTCGTCGGAACTGATAAAAAATGTACGAATAGAAATGGCTTTCTCGAAACAACGCGCGAAAAGCTCTACGATTACGATATCATTAAAGATTCGAATTCGAATCCTTTGCTTGTAAGTTAATATTTTTGCATTCATAAAAGGATTCATATTAGAATTAAAATTTTAATTTTGCGTAAAGGATTTTTTGTCTCTTTGTTTAAAAAATCCAACTCTGTTCCAACTGTTTTAACTTATTTTAGTTATTTGATATATTTTATAATCCAAAATTTTATAATCCAACTCATTTGTTTATCTGCTTTGTTTGTTATAGAGATTCGCATGTCAATATCACGCTGTCTGATGTCTTCGGCTGCTCATCAATTCGATCGAAGCACTGCAGTGTCCCTTCGGCTACGCTGAAGGGTCAGCGTGCACGGATGGTGGATCAGCAAAAAATGCGATAGAAACGCGCGGGAGTACAATCGAAAGAAAAAGAGACGGCGGAGAAATAGGAATAAATTTATCTCTCCCCCTCTCCCCCCCTCGATGAAAGAGCGCCATGTGCTCGGACGCACCAGTCTGGCGGAGGAGGGTTACCCTCCTCGGCATAATGTTACTGCTGCTTTCGTGGGAAGCGGATGCAGCAGAGGGCTGCCCGAGTATGTGCGCGTGCAAATGGAAGGGCGGGAAAGAGTGGGTGGAGTGCGCCAACCGCGGTCTCAAAGGGTTACCACAGGGCGCCCGGGAGGAAACGCAGGTGCTCGACCTGTCTGGCAATCACCTGGTCAGCCTGCAGCCAGAATGCTTCCACGCTCTAGGCCTAATTAACCTCCAGCGGCTTTATCTGAGCAAGTCTCACATCATTCAGATCGCTTCCGAGGCGTTTGTTGGATTAGTCGGGCTGGTAGAGCTGGATTTGTCTCAGAACATGATTGAGAAGGTGCCCACGGAGACATTTGCCTCCTACCCGAGTTTGATGCGACTTACACTGAACGAAAATCCGATTAAGGAGATACGCAAGGGTGCGTTTCACCGTTTGGTACATTTGACTACTTTGGAGATTAGCAAATGCTTAATAGAAGTCATCGAGGAGAAAGCTTTTGAAGATCTTCAGTCGCTGGAGTGGCTCCGGCTAGACGGCAATCAACTTACTCACGTGCCTAATCACACTTTGCCGTTGGGAGGTAGTCTCAGGGGATTGACTCTTCACAATAATCCGTGGCAGTGCGATTGTAGGTTGAGAGTTCTGCATAGCTGGTTAAAAGAATCGGCTCCGGCAGCTCCGCAGGAATCTGAGCCTGTTTGTAATTCTCCAGCAAGACTAAAAGAACGACAAATAAAAAGTCTAAAGGTCAATGAACTGGCCTGTCTGCCGCGTATTGATCTTCAAAATCATTTGGAGATCTACGAAGGTGGAAATGTCACTCTGCAGTGTGAGGTTTACGCGGTACCGACCGCTAAAGTCTCTTGGTGGTTCAACGGGGAACCGTGCGAGCTGCAGAACGAGAACGATTCTATGGCCAACAGTATTTCTGCGTATCCAAGGTAAGTTAGTATCAAATCCTCGTCAGAAGCTTCGTCTTGAAGCTGTATCTTGTTTCGAACCGCATTCTCTTTGATCTGTTACAGATACATCCATCGGCAACGAGGCGGGACCAACATGAGCAGTGCGTTGTTCCTTTACTCGGTCGAATCACTCGACGAAGGAATCTACAATTGTATCGCGGAGAATAACGCGGGTTCCGCGGTAGCGAATCTTTCTCTCCGTGTGCTTTTCCGCGAAAAATCCACAATTGAACCACCCGTAGACAATCCCAGTTCCGGCTATATAGTCGCGATAGCCGCGGGCGCGCTGGTAGGCACTCTTTTCGCGCTAACTTGCCTAGTGGGAAGCATAATATACTGTGTGAAGAAACGGCGTCGCGATCGCAAGCGCAACTCAAAGGCGTTGGTGACGCAAAGTAAGTCGGTGCTACCAATAACGAAGGACACTACCAGCAGTTCTTGCCGTAAGGGAAATGGCAGCTTGATCGGCCTGGAGCATCAACAGATGGTTTCTTATACCGAGCGAGAGATTAATCGCGCGGCCACTTTAGAGCGTCGAGAACACTCCAGAAATAATTTGGACCGCAATACGTATCCGGTGGCCAGTCCGGTCGCCAAATATCTGACCGAGCCGGATCTGATCAACGAGGTGCCCGAAAACACCGAAGTGGGTTACGGCCAACTCTACGGACGACATCAGCATACCGGTGGTGTCGATCGGCAGATCTTGGAATATGACTCGGGTTATCCGTTACAGCCAGATCTGCGGCCACCGCCCGTTCTGCCGCAGATGAGCTACTTGGACCAGGATGGTTACCCGCTGAACTTTGGCTTGCCCAAAATCTCTTTCACCGCCAGCACCCTGCCGAGACTTCGACAGCGTATGGCGGAGCCCGGCTCGGCAGCGGCGCCCGCAGCCAGATACTCGCGCGAGGCTGAGTTCCTCGCGAGATCACCGGGATACGATCCCGTTTTGTCGCGAACTGATGCTAGGTACACTGTCGAAGGCTATCCCTATCCGGTACATCAGCATTCGCAACATTCGCAGCTTCAGCAACTTCCACAACACCAGCATCTTCAACAGCAACAGTCGCAGCAGAGGATGTCATCGCCGCCGATTCAGCCGGTCGAGCAACCAATTCAGCAGCAGCTGCCTATTCAATCGCCAGTCTCGCCAGTTGCCATATTCCCGGAAGTACCATTCATACCGTCACCTCCGGCGGCTTATAGAGGCGAGACGACTCCCTTATCACCGAGGTCTCTCCTCGGTAAAACCGCTCGAGAAGCCGCAGCTGCGGCCGCCGCGAGAGCGGAAGAGCTTCAACCACCGAATCATCCGGAGAGTCCTGATGAGGGCTACGTGGGAGACGCTATGGACGTGTGAAGAATCGCTAATGCCGGTGAAGAGAATTCCGTTACAAAAAAAGTGTGAAATATGACTTTATCGTGAACAAATTGACTTTTTTGTTTTTTTTTTCTCGCGTAATTTGATCTTTACTTTTTATAAACCTATTTTAAAACTTTATCTTAAACCAAAAACTTTCTCTCTAGAAAAGAATCTAACGTAATAACTTTTACTTAGTTTCTTTAAAAAAAGATGGATAGAAAAGATAAGAGAATGCAAATAATTGCAAATGTCGCACAAATATTTTGATCGTTTCGGAAAAAAATAAAAAATAGGTCGAAAAAACATTGTACACAAATTTGTTATGTGTTCACTAGTAATGAAATAATCGTTATAGAAAGAAAACATGTTTTTGTTTGTTTAACATATTGATTTAGCACAAAATGTTGTCTATTTATGCATATTTACATCCTAAGTTTCGAATCTTTTTTTTTTATAATCTCTTCCCGCGCATCAGACATCAGGCGTGAAGACCTTAACGAAGCTACGAACAACTCGAATTACCGACATCAAGAAGAGAATCTGTCCTCGTCACGCTACCAGATTAATTCACAGGAGGATAACAGGGTCCAGGATGTGATTGGCGGAACAGGGCCACCCGAGACGGGTGCGAACAAAGGACTCGTCCTGGTGGTGGAGACGTAATAGATTAATCAGAAGGCATGTCTCGAACGTCGTTGCGGTGCACAGTTCTCATCAGAGTTAGGGAGGACAAGACAGATGTTCGCCTAGGACGATGCAGCGATTCTCTCGCGTTCGCGCATCCGAGGGAAATCGACTCTAAAAAATTTACGCAAATCGCGTTTATATGCGGTGAATGCTTTTTCGGACATCAAAATGGCGACCAGATTTATTTAAACGGCGTGTCGCGCACTCGTGAAATACGACGACGGCCGTTGGACGCGCTCCAAGGAGAAACGTTCGATTCGCGCTGAAAAGGAACCAAGATGGCGTGACTGATCCTTAAAGTGATAGATAAATGTTTGGCGGACTCGATCGGGTGAAACGCGTCTCCGAGATCCCGCGCTTTCAGTGTCGCGAGCAAGGACGTGACTGGTGCTCAAAATGGCTCTTGTCCCACCTTCTCTCTCCTCCACCCAAAAGATTTGCTTAGAAAATGTGAAATTAATTAAAATTAATTGTTCATGTCGATCAAGAAAAATTTTAACAATTACGATAAATCGGTAATTGCTGGAGGAGCAAATTCAATAAGGTATAACGATAATAATAATAATAATAATAATAATAAAAGAAGTGTCCGTTTCACTTACAAATATTACGGATATTTGGGAATGTTTTACATTATGATTTACATTTTACTGCGTCATCTATGTAACACAAATTTTACAAAGAATGTTTTACAGAGTTTTGAAAACCTTATTATTATATTGAGAAAAATATAAAATTTTTATTATTGTGTGTTCTTTGTAATTGTGTACAAACTGAAGTAAGTTTTACAGTTTGGTCATTCGTGACAGCTCTTGGAACTTCGCTATTGTTTAAAGTTGAAAAGAACATTACACCTCTGTATACGAGGTGCTCGGAAAATCTGCTCAAACCATCCTCGCACCCTCCGACAGCACTTTGTTTTTAGATTTACAGAAGAGAACGGTGATTTTGATCGAGGACTCTCGACCTTGGCGTTTCAAGCGGAAACGCAGTTGTAGCGTTCTGCTGTAGTGATAATAATGTTAACTTGGTGTTTAAGACTGGTGAACTGTGCGAGAGATTAGAAGGCCATCAATGGCGCTCGACCTGATGTACAGAGATCGTTGAAGTACAGTTGACGTACAGAATGTTCCGAAAACAATGTATACCAAGACCAGAACTTTAAAAAAATTTATTTTGTAAATAAATTTTAATAAGACAATATCCCTTTTTATTTATATACTTGGCTCTAAAACTAACAAATTCAAAGTATACTATAATTTAAGAAGTTGAATTGTATATATATTCTTTAAATTTAAAAAATTATAATTTTTACTCTTAGCAATATTATGTTTGTATTTGTGTGTTATTTTCTTTAATCGAGTTTTCTACTGTACGATAAAATAATTTTGCAAATTGAGCTTTTTTGGGAATAGCATATGTTTTTTTCTGGAACATTTTGTATATCTATATATACATATGCGTATATATAAATATATATATATATATATATACCACACAGATAGATATATATATACATACTATATATGGGGCGCGAGTAAACATTAAGAAACAAGAACCGGTGAAAGTAGTTATTTTTTAAAGGTGTCTTCGAGATTACGATTCGAGCTGGCTTCGCCCTCCTAAAATAATTGAAAGATGTATACAATAAAAATGGAAATTGAATGAGACGCTTGATGTTTGTTCAGGAAAGAACAAAAAACCAAGATGATATGTTGACTATTTTTGCGTAACAAAGTTTGCAAAATTGAGAAATTGTTGACGCGATTATGATGAATTATCATAAGTGCAAAGTGGCACTGGGAAGAACGTGTTCCTAGAAAGTGTCGAGTCCTGAGGATTCCTTTCATTGTCAGAAGTACTCGGCAACGAGGAAACTGGTTTCCTTCCCGCCGTAATCACGACGCAATTCACGGATGAACAGTGTTTGCTTTCCAGTCTGGCGACTCGCGAGGATATAGAATCCCCGCCTGTGTCCTTTAAACTTCGCTGTCGAAATAACTCGAAATTCGTCTTTTCCTTTGACTTCTGCGTATAACAATATTTTATACATTATGTTCCGGAACAGATGATGTATTTACATTTCAAGAAAGTGTGGACAAATCGACGATGTGTTTTAAATCATAAAAAAAAAAAGAAACTTATAATATCAGAAAATTAAAACTTTTATTTAAAATTGCGATAGTTTTTCAAGTACAGCAATTTGATAAACAATATTTAGACGTTTTTGGCTCATTGAATCATCATCAAAAGATATATTTGTGTGCAATTAAGTGCAATTAAGTTTTCAAGGTTGCCGTACTAGTTTTGAAATTTTGTCAATCGATTTGTGCAAAAAGCGAACAAAATTCTACGCAGTGACGAAATTTTGCAAAGAGAATTTCGCATTTGCCATTTTATTTAATTACAACTTTTTAAACGAGCTTGCTAAACGAGAATAACTTTGACGCGCGTGGTCAATTTTGCGAATTTCAATTAATTTGTCGTGAATAGGCAGACCATTAGGCCGTTTTCGAGAAAAGTGCGGCGAAAATGTGGTGACCGTGCTAAAGCTACACGCTGAACGTTAAAATCAAATTTGGGTTTGACGAAAACTGTTATAGCTTCTATCGCGCTCTCTAGTTCGGTTTGAAAATATTTCACTTATATTATGCACTTTGCGCAAATTTTTTCGTTTTTACGCACACATTTATCTCGAGCTGGAAAAACGTTTTTAAAAAGAAAAGCAAAATATATCAAGCAGATGTTTCAAACATTTCGTCCCGCGTATGAAGAATTGTGAAAATTATATTATTAGGAAACACACTGTGGGCTAAATTTAAGTATCACTTTTTTTTTTTTTCAAAAAGACATTGTTTGAATATAAATAACATCGTAAAATTTCTCCAGGTAATATATTTCTTGAAGAAGAGAGAGAGAAAGAGAGAGAGAAAGAGAGTTTTCACAAAGTAATTATAGTTTATTTAGAGTAATTTAAAAATCAGAAAGATGTAAATTTGTATTGAAGTTTAAAAACAACACTGTTTTCGAAACTATATTGTTTATCGATGAAAAAGTTTTTATAGATCTCTCTAGATACGTCGTCATGCATATTCATTCGTATCGATTAAAATCTAACAAAAGAAAAATAAAAACGCCAAATATTCAAAACAATTCTCTTGTGGAAAAAAAAATCTAAACTAGGAGTTTTAATTTTTTTGTTTTTTCCATTTCAACACGCGCCGTTCTTTTTTTCGCAAATGAAATTTGATCGTCGCAAACTGTCGCATTCTTTATATATATATATATATATTTTCGTCAAATTGAGAAATCAATGGAGTTAAAACGTGGAATCAAGAAAAACAGTGGTAAAGTTTAACAATCATGCTCGCAGGCATTCGCTCGTTTGCAGTTCGCCCGAGATAAACGTATTTCTCTATCGATTTCTTTTTATTTTGATTTCTTTTTACTTTTTATTTATCTCTTTTCCTTGCGCACTAATTATAAACGTCAAACCGTGAGTTTGTTTCGGTAACGATCTCCGCTCTTTTTTGCGAACACGTGCCAGAAAGCTTTTTCAGATTTTTTTTCGAGAATCTGCTGGAGATATGAGATACAGTTATCGAAAATATATTTCATAAGAAAATTATACGGACCGGGGTTATCGTCTCGTAGAATTTCCAATTGTTTCAACTGTCTCAACGACTTTCAATATTTTCGGTGCAGATGGAAGAACACTCACAGAAACAAAATTCCGCTCTGATAAATCGGTGGAATTAAATTTCGCAAGGAAATCATACGCGCAGAATTTCATCGCATAAAGACTTAACGTCCCGAGATCGGTCGTGAATATTAATCGGCTTTCCTTTCGCCCAGACTCGCGCAGTGAAACATTCACGCGTCGGGGAAAATCTCGCGAGGAAAGGGGCCGCCCTATTAACTTCCCTCGCATTCACAACGCGCTGCTACGATGCTTTCCAGTAAATGTAATCACACATCGATGCATTAATCAGCTGCCCGACGAAACTCTCGGGCAACTCTCCCATCCCCGTACCCAATATGCACATCAGAAGTTGAAGATAGCGACAGCAGCAGAATTTCTCGGTTAAATGGAAATGTTCCTTCGGGAAATATCGCGAATTGTTTCGTTTTGTAATTGTTGTTACATTTACATATTTGTACTTCGCGTTTTAAACTTCATGCGAATTCCAGAAACGTTTACAGAAATGTAAAAGTCACAAGCGCGCCGCGCGGAATGAATGTGCATATAAACTTCCCAGTCGATCTCTTATTCACTTGTTCTTTTATATGTAAGAACGTCTTAAAATAGAATATTCTCTTCGCTGGTAAGTGTACGCGCGGGAAGTTCATGAATTCTCAGGTTTGATTAAAATGAAAAGTGTGTTTATGACAGGAGGCAAAGACGATCGAGAAAGATATAGGAAGGGGGGGGAAGGAGGGGGAGGAGAGGGAAGGGAGAGAAGAGAGCGGGATAATATTAAGTATACACGAGAAAATGAGGGCCGAAGCCACACTCGAATCGATCTCCTTCGAAACCACCCATCCTCTCCATTTTGCCTCTCCTCTCCCACATAAACCACCTTCCTTTTCTCGACCCGTAAAACTCCCGTGGAGAGTTACGGCTCTCCGACGCTCGCAGACACAATCTTAAATATACAGACAAACGCGCGCATACACACACACGTCACACGTATACACACATCGACACATGTATACTGTTTCCCAGTACACACAATGTTCCGAACGATTGAGCAATACGATTTGTATTACCGTGTATAACGTAATGTATTCGATTCTGCACATGTCGTACGTACTTTGGATGTAGCGAAGGATTTTTCACGACTGATATGAGATTAAAGGAATAAAGATAGCTTTTGTATTAAAACGCGGTTTCGTGTATTATTATTATTATTATTATTTTTTTTTTTTTTTTTGCGTGCGCGCTTTGCCACGCACCCCAGAATCCTCTTCCCGTTTTCCCGCTCTCCAATCTTCAGGGATAGATTGTGCAAACATCTCCTCATGAACAATTCCGATGGTAGTCGACAAGTTTCATGATAATGTGACACTGCGATATCTCATCCTTTATAAGAGAGTACATCTTAACAGATTAAAGATCACGAAATAGAATTGATTAGTCTGCTAAGTCTGTTTGTTTTTTATTTCTAAAGTTTACTTTATTGGTTTTTTTTTAATTTATATGTATACGTGAAATAATCACATTCCCGAAGTTTTTCAATAATGCATATAATTAATCTTACAATTTTTTTTTTTTTTTTTTTTTTCATATTAGAATGTTTTTTATATGTAGTCATCCGATCAATAGTCGCGGTCAAATCGCGAGACACACAATCTTCTTGACAAATGTCTCCGACTATTTGTGAAAGAACAGCGTCATGGCTCGCAAATCGTATGCTTACGAGTGAAATCGCTTGTAAGAAGCGCGACAGGATAAAAGCACTTAAGAAAGAAATGGATGCGACTCGAAAACACGCGCGTAATTCGGAAGGATCTCTTTTCACTGCGGTTCAGTTCTTCATTTCTTCCATGATTTCATGATTTCCGTCTAACCCGTTGCATCGTTTAGAAGCATCGGAGACTTTTCTTGGTTGGATGCCAAGCAGCTTCATCCGTGGATATTACAAACATAAACTACAAAGTAACTTGTACATATATCAGACATCCGCACCGAGAAGATTGTCGGGAAAACTTAAGGGAAGAAAGATAAGAAGAGAAAGAGAGTTTTCGTTTCTTTCTTTTTCTACGCATACATATATCAGGTAAGTCTAATATGAACGAACCGATAACACCAAAATAGATAGAAACGCGAAGGAGAGATGGAGAAGTACTTTGAAAAAACGTGAAGAACAATGAGAAATTACTGAAACTCACGGGAACGCGTGCGCGCCTTGCATTACACACGACGCAATCTCTCTCTCTCTCTCTCTCTCTCTCGCGGGATAAATCCAGCGTTTTATTAATGTCACGGGTAGAGTTTTAATTATGAACGCTGGCGCGCTGAATACGCTATCATGCTTAATGTGTATTGAAAGAGATGTTATCGTATAATTATTAGCGTTACGCGCAATACTGTGCTTTGGCTAATGCGATTGAAAGTTTGATCATAATTGATAGACTACATCATCGCGAATATTTTATAGCGAATGTAATTCATTATAAGCACTTTTTGTCACATATGTAGGAGTTGCCACATGTGAAAGTATTTATTATATGCACTGTGTGTGAAAAATATTTTCAGCATAAACATTTTGTCACGTGCGTGTACGTATGTTTGTGTGTGTACGCGCGGTCTCACGCGTTATTTCACAATTCCAAGAAAATATTTCTACGAGAATCGTGAAAAATAAAATTTATAATAGAAATAAAGTTCAGAGCAGAAATATATAAAATTCACGATGTGGAAATGAAATTTACACACAACTATCGCGCTCAAGGATTTGTCCTCAAGGAAAATGTCGCGAGATTCTTTGATGATCAATGTTCTTTCGCTTCAGTGTATTTTTTCAGAAGGTTACAACGAAATTTCGCAGCGTCAATTATTTATTCGATGGAAGTTTTTAATTAAATCCGCGCGGAATATCGCGTTTTTTTTTCTTTTACTCGGGACACCTTGCAAGTTTTCAAACGTATACGTGCAAAGGGAGTGAGAATTGTATATTTTTAGACACATGTGTCCTATTATCACTTCAGCGCTGTGTCGGTAAAGTTTTTACTTGCTTTACTTGGAATAAAATTCACGGCTGCGGAACGACGACAAGAGTGGCTCGAAGAGAAATGTCGCGCAACTTGCACAGTCGATAATCTTTCACTTCGGCGCTCTTCACGGCAGACTGAGTCGTCTCTCTCTCTCTTCATGCATCCGCGACATAAGATGCTTCTCCGCGCACCGTGAAAATAATTGGACAATTTTTGGCCGGTTACATCGCCGATTCCGATCTCCTGAGAAACTCGCGCGTATTTAAAGAAACTTTTCCCGAGACTTTAGTTTCTACTGTGAGATTCAACCCTCGGCTAGAGTCGCTCAAGTGGGCCACGTTAATATTCTGACAAATGACGAAGGAACGAATCTCACGAGAAAAAAGTACGACCGCTCTTGCAAGATAATTGGATCGATGGAGGGAAAACCGCCGAGAGTTTCCGCGATATTTAAGAATTTCCGTCGGGGATTGGCCGGACTCAACTATATTAAAAAAAAAAAAATAATAAAATAAAATAAAATAAAAGAGAAGAGCCGCTAAAAGAAGTAATAATTTAACAAACGTTGTGCAAAACTCACGCTCAACCTAGTTTTAAATAATTGAATTGTCGAAGTATGAATAACACACAGGCATTTTGAATAATGACATTTGCTCGTGCATTTAGAAATTACTACAAGTGTTCTGAAAACAATTAACGATTCAGTGGCTTAAAAAAAATTCATTTTTGCTTATAATGAATCAACGGTATTGTGCGATGCGCAATTCTCCCATATTCGCTCGTTACATTGTACAAATTATATCTCGCATACGTGATAAAGGTAACATGCAAATTTGTAAACAAACGGAATTGTAATAACTGTGCGAGCATCAGTAAATTGCATTAATCGCTTCACGTTAACATAAAATTACAAATTCATGCAGATGCACGCATGACTTCTCGCTTACTGATCGCCCGACCGCGTTCTCTTCGCACAATTCGTCAAGTTTGTTATTAGATAGACGCGTCGATTGATCATCGACAAATTCACTAATTTGCATAAACATCTACACAGCACGTAACAAAATCCTTGCGCAATTGTGATATGATACATATGTGTGACATATTAATAGTCTCTCAGGAACTATTGTAAATTGTTTTCGTTCTCCGACTTCTCGTTTTTCAATCCAATTTGGATGAAATTTAGCCAGCTCTGGGAAACAGAGAAATGCGGCGTCTTATAAATAACATTCTACGCAAAAAGCACGCTGGGATTTAGAAACAAAATGGCGAGGAGAATTTGGCCACGTGCTCGACGACTGAAAATTTTCCGTAATAATTTCTCGGCGACGCGGAAACACCGACCGAGTTTTACGACGACCACGAGCTATTTAACCTCCCTATCTCTCTTTACGGATATTAAATCCCCGCGGGAGGTGGGGTGAGGAGAGTTCGAATCCGTTGTATCGAGCAGTCGAAAACCAAGTGGGCACTCGGTGCTACGCCCGGAACTTTTAAAACGCCGCGTCCGATCGTACCGAGACTGCGGAAATTGTAAATATTCACGATTTTTATAATGCGAGCGCGCCATGAAAGCGACACATATAAGCACACAGAGATCAAAAGTGCAGTAATCAAAACGCGCTACGATAAAAGCAGCGTCTGGCATATGAAATAGTTGTTTATTCGACAATCCTTTTTCGCGTCTAATGGATCTTTTCAATTTTATCACCATCGCCATGAATATTTGAAGCGCGTTGTTTTTCGCGAGACGAAAACTGTGCGAATCGAAAAACATTTTGCAAAATTAATATAAAAAAGTTTATATGGAAAGAGAGAATTAAAATATCTGTTGTTTGTAACTTTGATTAAGAATAATGATCGAAGATCATGTGCGATAAAAAAATAAAAAGAGAGATGAACCGATTAGGATTTTACCGGTTCAATAATCGTTTCTTCGTCTTTTCTTCTTCGGTGAAAATCTCGAACGATTCTATTACGATTACTTGTGATAGAAACGCCGGTTTGCTTCCGGTCGGTCGACACGCCAGAAGTCGGTTAGCAGAGGTTTAACGTCCGTGAAGAGGTTGAAAGGTTAAATAGCTCGTAGCAAAAGGGTTCGAGAGCCGTAAAACTTCAGGACGGAAATCTTGTATCGACGCTCGTTTGACGGCGAATCGAATCGTTCCGAGCCGTCCCGAATCGCTCCAACGATCACCGGATGCGTCGCGAAAAGCGAGTTTCGAACGAATTTCGAAACGATCGAACAAATAGCGAATTGCGTTCGAAACTTCGCACTCCGGCGCTGTTATTGTCATTTCCGCTATTATTGTAGGAACATCGTTCTGGGGTTATATCTTGTTAATATGCCCGGTATGAATTTCGATAACGAAATGAATTCTACACAGTATCTGAATATTAGCAAAATGTCAAGTGCACGTGAAATTTTGAAATCGTGTAATCTTCGTGATTATGCATTAACTATATTACTCGAAATTTGCAATGCAAAACACGCGATTACCAGGAAACGATTAGAATCATTAGATAATGCGATTATGCGGAAAACAGAAAAGCGATAAATAGCACACCGCAGCTTGATGGGAGCTCTCTCTCTCTCTCTCTCTCTCAAGAATGAAATGTGCTCCAGTTTCTCCGAAAAGTGGATTCACTTCGACATCACCGCGGATATATATTTTAAGCGATCTCCGATGTCGCGAATTATAAACAGGAAATTAAGCGGTGTGCTCCTTACGCGCGCGATATGTAAAGTTTCTTCCGCGCGCCGCCGTCGTTTCTCTTCGTGACGCCTCTCGTTTGCTTTTTGCCCCCGATTCGACGTAAATGCCACCGCCTGATTTCAGGTAATGTCGCGAGCGGGGGAAATTAGAACGCGGGTATATTGCACGTGGAGGTACTTTCGCCCTTATGCAACTCCGGAACGAAGTTCCTCGTGGGACTCAATTACGTGCGCCGCGCTCTTAGCTTTAGCTTCGCTCGGCGGAAGATTTTTCCGACGCAGCGAAGCAAGTTTTCGCGCTGAATGCGCCACTTAACCTCTGCGAGTATGTGCTCACGTGAAAATTACACCCGGGCTCGCATACCGATCGTTTACGGAACTGTCGCCGTCGTCTTGTGAGATCAGCCGATTCCTCGGTATTATAGGATTTAATGACACGAGGGTGCGTATTTTCGATTCGGAATTATATAGCAGTTCAAACATTTTTCTCCCTCT
>QVNW01000857.1:0-59951 GCA_014825475.1 Pseudomyrmex flavicornis | reverse complement strand
CTCTCTCTCTTTCTCTCTCTCTCTCTTCGTGAGGATAAGAATGTTGTGAAAAGAAATACACGTACGCGCTGCCGGGGCTGCCGTGAGTTTGTACTCTCTTTATCCGGCGAAGCAATCTGCGGAGCGAGCGCTTATCAGACGTGTCCGGGGAGAGGAGAATGCCGTGTTATTAGCAAGAAAACGGAAAGCCCCGTTCGGTATACATGCTCGCGTCTGGACAGTAATTTATGTGCGGCGCATTATTATCTCAAAAATTGTATCGATATTTTATATCAGCCGCGAGAGATCGTGTTGGGTTTTTACAATGCACATGAGCGCTTTGAGGAATTTTTATACCGACTGACGGCGATCCCGAGAATGGACGAACGCGAGCGTGAAGGGGAAGAGATCTATTCTCGAGGAAAGAAGATTTCTTACTCGAGGATCGAGACTCGGGAAAGAAAAACTAATATATACGAGCGATGTGTACAAATGACACTCGTTGCGAAACGAATCATCTGGCGCGTCATCTCTTTTATCGGAAAGACTCCGCGCGCGAAAAGATTCGTCGAGATCCAACGAGACCCCGGACTCATAAATAATACATGCGACGACGAATTTGTTGCCCTTATAGATTTTAGCGGCATAAATTTAACGTTCCGCTCCTCGTACATATACAATATTGTTCGAATCCGCGTTTCTCGCATTGCGGCGATATACATATATACATGTATGTATGTATATCTCTCTCTATGTGTGTGTGTGTGTGTTGTACATATATAAATCCGCACTTGAAGACGCAGACATGCATCGTCTGCGCGCGGATTTCGCGCGAAGACGAGGTCATTCTCGGAGGACGACACAAAATTCTCGCGCGTTTTCCCCGTTTTCAAAATAAATTTCCTCGCGGCAGATTTTTTTCAACGCGATATGAATAAAAAAAAAAAAAAAAAAACAATCGAATTCTTTATCGCGAGATTCCATTTTTACGAGTCGCTTTGACATTCCTTCCGCGCTCCGAGACAATTACGCGCACGTGTCTCCGCTCTTCTCGTGCAAAATGTATTCCACGGGGGATCAAACAATTCTTCAGCGGAAAAGATCGTAGAATATTTTTATTAATGTTGAGCGCGCGCGCGACATTTTCCCGCGAGACTGTTTGCCGCGTCAGCTGTTCGAAACAATGACGTCGCGCGCGGATGACAAAGTCGCGGAAGTCGCGTACATGAATTAACATTATGTGCAATTCAAGCGCGCAAATATTGGTTATGTATATATACGCCGTAATGCAAATATTATCGGGTACGCATTGCAAATATCCGTCTCTACGCGCTTTCTCGATTGATGAATAACAAATATTCATCTTTCTTTCGTTTGGAACGCACGAGAGTTTGTTTACACTTTGTATTACTTTGTATTACTTTTCCGGGGGGTCGTGCGACAGAGATGTGCGATAAGAATTACAATCGATCGATTTCATCGAGTAACGTTTTCACTTGGAAACGAATACGCGCGCTTGCGGGAAACATTTTTTTTTTTTTTTTTTTTATACACGGAAATTTAAAACGCGATCGCGCGAATCAAAAGTTCATTACGTATTAATGTATACGCGTTTCTCGCGTGAAACACCCCGCGACACTTATCATGCATTATGTATGGGGGTGTAATTCATTTGGCGGCTGCTTTCGAGATCAATCACTCGAAAACTCGACTGTATCCATAATCATCGCCTCCTCCCCCCTTCTTCTCCCCTCCGATGATAGATCTGCTAGTTCCAGGCAACACGTTTTACGCCGCGCGAAGCGTTTTACACTCCTGTGAGTTGCAGTAAAACGGATTATTTGAGAGAGAAAGAGAGAGAGAGAGGGAAGAAGAGCGGAGGAGAGAGTATATCGTTCATTTATAATTCCTCCTTATTTTGTCTCGAAGCGACATCATATGATGTTTCGCGAGCGTCGCTACCCGCTTTATTATTTAGCCGACCCTCGGGACGTCGTCGGCGTGGAAAAAAAGGAAAACCGG
Source organism: Pseudomyrmex flavicornis (assembly GCA_014825475.1). Classification (NCBI taxonomy): domain Eukaryota; kingdom Metazoa; phylum Arthropoda; class Insecta; order Hymenoptera; family Formicidae; genus Pseudomyrmex; species Pseudomyrmex flavicornis. Next base: position 57,950 of record QVNW01000857.1, on the reverse strand, counting down.
GGTTAGGGGGGGGGGGAAGGGCGAACTAATCGCGAGCGGAACGAATGAGACGATGAACTACAGCTATGAATAAATTTCATCGCGAGCTACTCTTCGGGAACATCGCCAGCAGCGGCAACGCGAAAAACTGGTAGCTTGTAGACGTTTCCGCTCTCTTTTTTTTTTCGCGTTTTATCGCGTTTCTTTTTTCCGACGCTTGCGAATGCAAGAGTTTATTAAAGAATCTCTGAAGGAGAGAGGCCGAAAAATTTTTCCTCGCTAAGAAAACGACCTATCGTACGAATTTTTCAGAGCGAACAACGACGTTACAAAATCAAGTGTGTATTCGCGGCGGTCTTTATTTTCGCTTAATATTTAAGCCAAAAGAAAAAAAAAAGACACGATGTATTCGCGAATAATTTTTTAGTAGACTTTTACTCACTTTTCGCAGCCATTTGTCACCGCTTATTCCGATATAACGATCTCAGAAAGTGAAGATCCTCCCGAAGGATCGAAGGACTCTCGAGTATCCGTTTCTGCCGTGCGGAAAAGGGACCGGCGAGTGCCGCTCTTGCGGGACGTCATCGTCGTCGGGGAGAGACGCCGTCCCCGGTAAATTGGAACGGAAATTTGCCGGCGGAATGGACGAGGGAATGGGAACGATCAGGACCGAGAGGGAGGGAAGGAAAATGGAGGGCGAGCCATTGACGCGCAATGGTCGCTCGCAGCAGTTACCTACGGTGCGCACCGCCGTTCGCTCTTGCACTTGATTGTACGGAGTAACGAAGTAGAAAGCACTCTTCCTCGTCGGTTCGGACGGAGAGGAAAACAGGAAGCGCGAGGGGGGGGGCGGGGGCAATTCGAGACGCGACGCAACTCCCCTTGACCTCATCCCTTCGAGACATTCGGTGCTAGCGTTTCGCCGACATGTAAATGGGACGAAGGGGAGGAAGAAACGCGATAGTATCTATAATCTCGGCGCTGCAAAAGCGCAACGTAGTTTCCTCTCTCGGCGCTCATTAAGTCTCGGAATATTAAAAAGAAGTTCCTCGCACGCGCGTATACAAAGTAGCGAAGCTCCTCCGAACTCTCTTTCGGAATATCGGCAAGATCAGAGAAACGGATTAGTTTCTCGCATTCCCGACTATATAAGTCGTTGGCTCCTCTCTCTCTCTCTCGCACACGCGCGCAAGAACCAATTGATCCTAATTCTCCCGAGATTTTTAAATCCGGTGAATTTCTGACACCGTCCGCCAAATCCGCCGTCCGTTCGTAATCCGCGAAAGCCTTGATTCGCGAAAAGTCGGATTTCTGAAACTGCATTTGCGCCCAGTTAGTTTCTCTCCCTTCGCGCAAAACTACTCCTTGGACTCTTCTCTACGTGGCGCGAATGACCGTGTAGTCGCGCGACGACAAACCGTTACGAAGAAAGGTATCGAAGTTACGATCGAGAATCCATCGATGCCGGAGTGTGTGCGTGTCTGGGCGGCTTAATGGCCGGGGGTTTACGCGCGGCGACTACTGCGGCACCGGCGGAATACAGTCGCGTACAATCTCGCATGTATTACGGCAAAACACGACTGTATTACCGTGTAATGGCCCGCACATACGGGACTGCTCTCGGAGCTGCATGCGCGCCTGTTCATTGCGGAAGAGACCCGCAGAGAAGCGGAGAGAATTGACGCGCACATACACGCGCGCGTGACTCCGTAACGGCGCGGCGCAGCTCCTTCGTCCTCGAGAGAGCCGCGTCGCTCGCCCCGTTATCTCGCGTGTAAACGCGAACTAAAACCCTCCGCCGGAGGTGTCACCCAACGGAGGGAGTTCAACACCTCGAGCGATACCGAGAGAGAGAGAGAGAGAGAGAGAGAGAGAGAGAGAGAGAGAGAGAGAGAGAGAGAATACGCTCTCGGTCGTTCGCCGCGTCGTCGCACGCGTGCTTTGACAAGGCGGACGATAAGAGGCGAGCTCGTTTAAACGGTCGGTTCGCAATAAGGCGGGGAGATAATTTTTTCGAAAAATTAAGAGCGTACTAAGTAATGAGGAGATAAGCTCGATATGAGTCAGACGAGAGAGAGAGCGGAACCAAGCACCTCTCATTACTGACTGATTAGCGATGGCGGAATAAACAGACGCCAAGTTTTATTAATAATTTACTTAGGAAAGAGAGAAAAAGAGAGAGAGACAAACTTTTTTATATTAAGTGAGAGAGAAAGAGAAGAGTCGTTTTATCGGGAGATTTATCGCAATAAAAAAATCATGACGAAAAACTAAAACGCAATACAAAAACAATGTTTCATGTTGTCTCGCGGTGAAATAAATTTTGTGAGAGTCGCGCGTTAACTGGTTCGGAATGAGTTCTCAGTCTACCTCGAAATGAATGTCTCGCCTTCGAGAGACGGCCCGATAAATCAAGATAGCGAGTGCCAAATGGACGAGAAGAAGAGAGGGAGAGAGGGAAAAGGAGGGAGAGAAACAAGTTGCCTTCGCTTTATCCGCAGTTTACTGGCGAAAGACGGCCGAGTTGAAAGGGTGAAACGGTGCACAGAGGGTTGACATGAAAGGCGAGTCCCTCTCTCTCTCTCTCTCTCTCTCTCCGAGCTCGTGGCGCGGAGAGATCGAAGAACGTAGGCAACTTAATAACGGTATTTAGTGGAACGCGAACTTTATAAATTTCGCTTAATCCCCCGGCGACAAATCCCTCGTTTCTCCGCTAAAACGGTGCCGGTGGATTTCCGCGTATTTAGTTTGTTACTCGGCGCGCTACGTATGTATGTGTGGGTGCGGGGGTGGACGAGTGGGTCGTACGCGACAAATTCGCGCAATAATTCTCGATATATAAAACTCGCAATGAACATTTGTTTTCCCGCGAAGTTTTTATCGTCAAATATCCGTTCGAACGCTCCCGCGAGATGATTTCGTCAGAAAAATCTAATATGAATAATCTAATATGTTTAAACGAGACGGTGTAAATGTGTGATCGCACTTTAAAAATTAGATCGTTCACAAAAGAATCTCGTCCAAGAAACTACATTTTACTTACACATCGTCACTTCTACGCTTTCGTGACCTATTTGCGTTCTATTTTTTTCTCGGACATACTTAAATTAGTTAACGAGTGAAAATAGAGTTTTTTTTTCTCTCGGAAGTATCCGGCGCGCATATACACGTACGTCGCGCGAGAGGGTCAACTAACTCCGGAGAGCGCTCCGGTCGATCGCGTGCCGCGGAAATTGCGAGGCGCCCTTATACGGATTTTCCCTGACGTGGTTCCCGCGATTCGCGCCGTACATCGTCCGGTGAAGCATTTGGGGTCTTTGCGCGACGACGAAAACGGCCCTTCCTCCCCGGTCGAGACGCCGAGGAGGCACTAGCCATCTCCGCAAGCTTGCGGAAGATCGTCGTTAAGTTAAGGGATGAAGTCGCGTCCGGGGAGTGGGCGGAAGGGACGGAGAGGGCAGCGGCCGGCCGTGTGCGATTAGTCCCGCCAAGAACTGCGGACTAGCACGCGAGCGAGGCCAAGCCACGCTCTGACCTACATCTTACGCGACGAAGAGAGAGAGAGAGAGAGATCGGCGCCTGGAACAATAGGTCGGGTCGGGGCCGAACTCGAACCGAGTATTCCGTCAGTAGTCGCCTCGTTACACACGTCGTGTGTTATCTGATGTAATTGTGTTTGCCTCGCCGACTACGCGCCGGATATGGGATTGGCGTCGCGACGTCGTCCGTAACGACGGGCGCTTACGCGACCCCCGTATTGTTTTTTCATCACGTAACAAGCGCAAATGTCGCGCGGGAAAACGTCTCACGTTTGACATTCCGCGCGATTACCCCGAGAGAGAGAGGGAGAGGGATAACTTTTAATTATCGCTTTTAACGCGGTTAGATTTTTTTTTTTGCGATAGCTTCGTGGAAGCCCGAGCTTTCTGTGACGGAATTTGTTCAATTACTCGCGCGCGCATGTTGAAATTTGTGCGTTATTACTCGTATTAAGGCATTCTAATCCTTGGATTCTAGGACGTTCGCGAGTACACGTGTTCTCTGCGGGCGCGAGACCCAGATCCTCGGCGTCCTTGGACGTTTCATCCCCCTTCGTTTGCTCCCTTTACGCGATAAAGTGGGTCGCGGCTATTTTCTTCGTGACGTGTGTTGTTTCTGCGACGCGAAGGACCGCAAGGTCAGCTCGCGCCCCGGAATTCGGGGGATAGCTGTCAGATCCAACGTGTAGGAGGTGGAGAAACGTAATTTCGGGACAATATTTGCGCGATACCCGAGATGGGCCACGGCGTCGTACGACGCGCGAAGTGGGTTAGGTTGGAACGATTGTGACGTCAACCTCTGCGGCAACCTAGTTACCCGCCTCTCCTCCTTCGCCGCTGAACTCGCCTCCTATAGCCAACACTGCGGTAAAGGCAACCCGGGGCAGACGCTGTCAACTGTTGTTCAAAGTGGAACCCACACGGTCACGAAGTCGTCGAAACGTACGTCGCCTTCCCTCTCTCTCTCTTTCTCTCTTTCTCTCTCTCGGCAATTAGCGTAATTATCTCCGCGTTAACTACCTCACCAATCACCGCAAAATCCCGACGAGACTAATTGGACGATTTTGAGCGCGTTTCAGAGACGAGTAGCATTTCGGTCGGAATTGTCGCGCAACCGTTTCTCCCAAATTGTTAAAAAAAATACTTTCGCAGCGTTTCCACAATCGCGGTCCCGGAGCGATTAATGACGTCGCGAGTTTTCCGTTTTTGGTTACTCCGGGAGAAGCGACCGAAACCTGTCTCGCACAGCACTTGACCCGTAAACTCGTTCTAAAACAAGAACAAATTGAGAAATTTGCTGGGAAGTAGCGACGAAACTCATTTAAACGACAAACTTAACTACCAATAAATATTTTAATTTGCGAAATTGGAGAGAATCAAAAGATAAAACGTTTATGAATCAATCTCGTACAATGTTGTAACATTCATTTCCGTTCCGTACACGTACATGAGCTCGTAGCAAATTAAATATTTAAATCAGTCCAGTGGGGGGAAAATGCTATTAGTAAATTAAATACATCAGAGAGATACATACGTTTCGCAAGAGACGTTTCGTGTCGAGTGGCGAAAAGTTCAAGGACGCGAACACACAGCGTGTAATTTAATTTTCGAAGTGTGCGCTCGTAATGTGAAATTTCGGAAGACGCAAAACTTCAAGGCTAACGCGGAAATTCTACGAAGCCTAAACACTCTCGTCGGGCGCCGCAATCTGATCGCGTGCGGGCGCAGCGATGCGGCTCTCGATGTTTCAGTTTCCGACGGGATACGTCGTACGTTTGCCCCTAACCTGTCTGCGATTATATAGCCAGGTCGATATATCGCGCGATGGACACACGTGGTTGTAATTGCACAACTCGAGTCTCTCGTCGGAGAACGAGGATGTACTACCCATCGAGTTCGACTGCGGCGGCCTAGTTTCGACGCGTTCGCGTTTTAAAATCCGCGGGGTCGAACGCATCATCATCATCATCATCGACTTCCCCCCTCCCCTCTTCTGCTTCCCTCGCGGTTAATCGCGGCCTGAAATCGAACGGGGTCAACGAGATCTAAAAGCGAGCCGCATCCGTGGATACTTTATCGCGCGATAACGTTGTGGTGGTGCGATAGCGCGCGCGTGTATTCGAGCGTGAGCTCGTCGGAACCGCCGCGCGGTCGAGAAACTCCCTCGCGCTCGGGGGAAGGGAAAGATAGGTCCGATCGATCTTCACGGGCTACGCCGTGTAATTTAGACCGGCGATAATTGTTGCGCTGTGGATGGGAGAAAACGACGGTGGTAAATCGTCGGAATGGTACGATGTAAATGGATACGGATATTTACGTGTAGTGCCTCTGCGGCCGGAAGAGGAGGTGGCTTACACGAGGAGGGGTTGCTTCCTTTTCAAGCCTTTCTACGAGAGGGGATAATTCTCGCGCGCGCGTCCGCGTGCCGCTCGGATCCTCTTCGCAACGCGATGTGCAATACGCGTCTTGAAATTGGATTTCTCGATTCCGGTCGCGCGGAGATGTAGTTTTAGATTTTTTTTTTTTTTTTTTTTTTTTTATTTACAACGCGCTCGGCTAACACGCGCGCTGAAAATTTCAAACGGAATGATCAGAGAGATACAACTCGTCGAAACAAAAAAACAAAAAAAAAAAATAAATAAAATACATTCGGGATACAGAGCATGTCGATGTCTGACGGGTCTCCCCGGGTACAGGATCTGAATACATCGCAGTTACACGCATCCGAGCGGCGATAACGAAGTGTTGTTTCGCAAAAAAATAACGAGCACGACGAGGCATCCGTTTGCCGCGGAGAAAAAAAGAATTTATCCCCGATACATAACGATTCTTCCTCCCCCTCCCCTTGCTGCGGCAGTGCCGTTTGGTCCGTTGCGACCGCGATGGGGTTTTCGGGGAAAAAATTCCCAATTGCCATAAACGAGCGACGACGAGCGCGAGGGAAACTCAAGATGCGATCTCCGACGGCGGCGCGCTTTTGTGAAAAGCCGCGACGAGATTGCACGCAACGAGAGACTCGCGCCCGCGGTGGCGGCGGCGGCCGCGATATATCGACCGCGTCTCTGACACACTGGCACACTTTAGCGGTTCCGGCTTTAAATCCGCTTTATACACTCCCGCTCTCGTTAATGGCTCGCGATATACGAGAGCCAATATGCTCAATTTGTTCGGCTGTAATCCGCTCGCTCGTTTGACTACGTGGGTGCAGAATAAAAAGTATATACGACTTTGTGAAAATATACGTGGGTCGATACTGATAAGTATCTCTGACGAACAACCAGCGACAGTGGGCGTCGCATTGATGTTGTCGATTGATGTTTCTAAGATACCAATCGCCTTCCTCGTAAAAAACGCTCGTTCGAATCCGCAATTCGTCGGACAATCCAGAAACTCCGAAAAGCTAAACTCCCGTGTAGGAATCTCGATTATTTATTGCGATCAATTGGGGGGGGGGAGATTTACGCGATGTTTTACGGCAATTTGATGGTTCATATTCGAAATTTCGTCGTTTGGCAAAGGACTTGCTAGTTAATTTGTTTTTTTTTTTTTTTTTGCAGTTAACGATTTTCGATACTCTGCACTTTTTTTTTACGGTTTACGGCAAGGAAAGCGATGGCTTCTTCGGGAGAATCGAAGATTTCGAAAGACGTATAAAAGGGATCCTTTAGGGGGGGAAGTTGACGTCATAGCGCGAAACTTGCTCCCGGGAAATATCCCGGTCGTGAAACAACGACCGAGATGCGCGTTTGGCGCTTCTCCAGACGGGTCGCTCGATTTCCCCCCGTTGCGAAACTTTTTACCGCGACTCGAACCGCACTTAATTCATACCGGTAATGCGCAATAGAAATTCATACGCGAGAGGGGGATTCGTTGCGACACGGGAGAGAGAGAGGGAAGGTTATTTCGAAATTTCCACGGTTATTTCGAAATGTTAGCGAGGGAGGAAACAAGTGTACGATGAGTTTTTAATTTGCATAGAAAGGGAGGGCGACTTGAAACGCAATTTCAAACACGGGCTTCGCGTTACCGAGAATAAACGTCCGAGAGCCATTTCGGGATAGAATTTTCAAAGTAAAGTCCCTCAAAATTACAGAGACTTATTTCACTTATACCTTCTCAATCGCCCCGGCATTACGTTAAAATAGCGGTTTGAGTCTGTGTGTGTGTGTGTGTGTGTGTGTTACGTCTTACTCGACCGCAGCAGACTCGTCGTTTCCAGTTGCTATTGCGCGCGTGACTCTTCCCATTTTCCCCGGGTAATCCTTTTAATACAGTTGCCCGACGTCGCCATTCTCTCGCAATTGAACTTAAGACCACTGGGGGCGGGAGGAGGAGGAGGATAGGATGAGGGAGGAGGCTTTTCGCTTCCGCGCAATGTGCCCATTTTGTTGCGCGGAAAACGTGGTTTCCATTATGACGAGCCGATGTGTCCCAGAACTTGCGTGTCGGATAAACTTAATTTACAGCGACGAGTTACACGCGCACGTCGTCGCTCCAAAACGAGAGAGAAACTTCGTCGTCGTTGTCGTCTTCTTCTTCTTCTTCGGTTTTGCGAATAAAGGTTTCGTACTTTTATTGCCCTCGCGGAGCGGGAAACTCGGGCGAAACACGACTACGGGCTCGAGGAATCCAACGTTTCAGGAATCTAAAGATTCAAGGAAATCACCGGGATCTAAATAGTCCGGAATACAAGCATTCCTGAAGGACTCTCGCGCGCGCGCGAGCCTCTTTGCCTCTTCTCTTCTCGTTTCCACGTCTCTTCTGCTTCGGAGGTCACGCGGCATCTCTTACCGAGGTTTATCGCGACGTTCTCTTTTTTTTTTTTTCTCTTCTCTTTTCTTTCGAGAGAAATAAGTACGTGTCGCTCGGGGAAACAGGAAGCAATCTCGGCGAGCTTAGCGGGCCAGGCAATTCCCGCGATTCCTGTAGACCTCGCGCGATTCCTCGGCTGTGTGTTAGCGGCCGGGGGAGAGGCCGCTAACCGATCCTCTTGCGTGGAATCCATTTCAAAATCTGACCCGACCGAGATTACCTCTACCTACATCGTCCGGCTTATCCGAGCGGGGATGGGGCCCCCCCTCGTCTGAGAGGGCACGTATACATGTAAACGAGCGACCTAGAAAATTCTTCTCAATCTATAGACGCTTGTGTCCTCCGTGCGAGATGCTCGAGTCCTTGAATTTTAAATTGATCGGATTTGCGAAAGCGCCCAGTTGTCTTCTCTAACCTTTTTCCACATTCTGCAAATATTTGCTCGCGATTGAGGATCGACACACGTTTCGTAATTTATATTTTATTATTGATTTGATATTCAATTTTTCAAAAAAACTGTTTTATTTGTTTCTATTGACCCGTTTATTTATTTATTTGATTTTGCTGTTGTATTTTTTGAAACTGGTGATTTTTATTTTTTTTTTCTTTCTTTGTTTGTACATTCGTTTGCTTTGTAATCTTTAAAATGTCGTGTCGGAGGACAAGCGTCTTTTAGACGCCGACGACGTCGTTTACGCGACAACAACAGCGCGTCCGTGAACACCTCAATCACGCCGCTCTGTGTGTCCCCATATGTTCTTTACGATCGTGTCCCGCTGTTTACGTCGAGTCAAAGCAACGAACGGAATAAGAAGTCGAAAATTGCGTTGGCCACAGTCCAATATCTTGCCATCTTGCCGCAAGAACAACTCGATCAACCGCAAAAGCGGAGGGATATCCGTGACCGCCTGTGCCTGTTCGACCGGATCGCGTTCGACGTTCGTTCGTTCGTTCGTTCGTTCGTTGTCTCGGACTGGTTCTGGGAAACGCCGCAGAAATTTACTCGCAGCAGATGACTCCGGCATATCCGGTTATCCCGCCTTAACACGGGAAGACTCGAAGAGAGTCTGCGGTTATTCTCCTCCGGCGAACTGTCGCGAACAGCTCGGTTGTTCCTATTCGGGAGAAATTGGACGGAAGGTCGAGGAGCACAGCCGCGAGGCGGCTTAAATTAGGCGCAGGGAAATGAGGTTTGCGTCCTGGATGTATTTGAGGCGGTGCGTTACTGGGGCGGAATGGAGGAAATCGCCGTGCGTCAAGATATATATAGCCGGGACGAGGATAAGCGAGCGAATGTGGAACACAGATCATTCGATCGCAATATATAATGCACATCGATTATATGAACAGACTCGACAATTTGAAAAAAACGTCTCGAAGTTCTGAAACGTGACTAAAACCAAATCTTGTTAAGGAAGAGTTTTCGAACTCGTAGTACTCGACTTAAGAATTCTTCTATTTTTTATTCAAGACATATCTCGTCTTTTAAACGTCGGTTCTGATATCCCGAAGCGTTTGCGACGCTCGTTAAACTCGTACTTTTTTTTTGCGTCGTTGTACGCGATAGATATATTCGCAGGCAGGATTCAAAAAAAGCGCAAGGATCGAGCGTTTCGGAAATACGAAGCTACGAGACGATCGGTTTGCTCTCCATTCTCACGTCTTATGCGTGCGAAAATTATTACAGTATAGATAAGAGATCACTCCCTCCCCTTTCTCCTTCATCCTGCGAGAAAGAGATTCCGCTGTCCATCTCGGCGGGAAGTTTTTCTGTTTCTCCTCTCTCTTTCTCTCTCTCTCTCTCTCTCTATCTCGAGACCTAGATTTCTCGCGCTGCAACTTGAGAGATTAGCGGCCTTGTCGTCTCCGGCGACGAAGACGACGTTCGTCGGAGACGAAACCAGCACGTTCCTACGGCTTTACCCTCGGGAAATTACGGGAAACCCCCGGCTTTCCAAGGAAGCTATCCACGACGGCCCTCGCGCACATCCGTTTCTCCCCGGATTCTCTCTCTCTGTCCTTCCTTACCCATCCCGACGTCGTGTTCTTTCGTCCTCTCTCTCTCTTTCTCTCCTCTCGCCTTCTCTTCTCAACCTCCCTTCCCCCCTCTCTTTCTTTGTTCGATTCTCTCGCCTTTCGCTTGACGTGAATTGTTGGGAACAATCGCCGCGGAATTCGAGCATAAGCATCGGGCGCCGTCTAACTTGTCTTCCTTAACGATCCCGTGAGACTGGCGCAAATGATTTATAGTCCTAAAGAGATATATCGCGTAAAATTGTTCACATCGACACTTTTATTGACATCCTGTCTCTCTCGACGGAGAAAAAGAAACAATCTCTCCGAGATATAAAACACAAAAGGCTGTGCAATTATTGTAATTATTATACTGTGTTGTGCATTGTTATATTGTAAACAAAATATCAACGGATAAAAAATATCAATTTTTATTTTCGATTATCGTAGAGAGGAGAAAATTATCTACAGTGTCGTCTCTCGTATACAAGATATCGCGCGAATTTTATTTTTGTTAGGGAACTTTGTCTCTCGAATACAAGGATTCAAATTGCAGCATATGGAGGACAAAACTGCACGCGCGCAAAAATAAACACACAATTACTCCGCTGTAGTTTCACATCTCACAAAGAGTTTTGTTGCGCATTGTTTTTGTTTTCGTTTTGGTTTAGCAAGCACGAGCAACATGTAGCGCCCTTTACATAAATAGCAACACAGGAAACGCGAACAGGACAGATGGCACAATCGGGATGAAGGGTACAGCGCAGTATTTCTGTATTCTCACGACGTTGATACCCGTAAATTCTAGCTATTCTCACGCCTCTCCCTTGTATATTTCCCGCCCGCTCTCTCCGGCGAGAGAGTCTTTGCGCGATACAAAGGGCTACGCGTATTCTGCTATTCGCCGCAAGCAGAAGTGACATGGGCGAGTGGTAACAGTCGGTAACGGGATAACAGCGTGACAGGAGTGGATGAAAGGGTCGCTGTTCGTGAGAATAAAGAGCTCTCCATTGAGAATACAGAGCGTGAACGTGTGTTTTCGACTTAGAAAATTGAAAAATTAATATTACGTTATTATTTTTCGTTACGCCTGATCGATCTCTGATAACTTCGCACGTCATCAAGTATTTTGACATAAGATATTAATAAATTTAAAATTATACACATTTTCTCTTCTCCATTTAATAAAGCGAGTCAAAATTATTAGTAAAACGAACGTACAAAGATTCAAAAGCTTTGTTAAATGGAATGTTCCACGTTTTTCAATTAATTTGTTAATATTTAGCGTAAAAACACGTGATATGTGTACGATAAAAGGTTATTGTGAGCGATTAGACGTAATACAAAAAAAAGGTGAATTTGAACGGAGTTAATAATTTTTAAAATCAATTTTCTCAACAACTGAATCTCGCGCGAAGAATCACATCTTCTGATTGTGCCATCTGTCCCGCAACTCTGTGTATAAGTTTCTCACATATGTACAATTGTATAAAAAGACATTGAACAAAAAGCTGTTTCTTCGTCACTACGAGGACGTGTCACGTCTGTGTGTCTTCTGTTAGCGCGTGCGGATTTGCAATAAGTAGTGACAACAATCGACTTGAAGAATACAAGATAGCATTAAATTTGAGACAATAAAACTCACGTAAATAATAAACTTTCGAAGTAACAACATATTTTGTACTCACTTTCGACACGTTCCTCGTCGAATTTCGTTTTAGTCAAGTTCGTCAATGTTACGTTTGAATTTAACGAAGTAAGGTACTCGACTGAATATCTTTCTCGCTTCCGCGGGTGTGCGTATGAACCAGAACGCGTCTAACAGCTGCACAAAAATATTCGAGTGTCTATCAAAATTGTAACATAATAGTGTGTGTATGTTACTGCTTAAAGTTGGTAACCTCCCCTCTTCCAACACTTAACGGAAATATTTGAAAACATAAATATTGTCAAAAATTCTAGAACTGCGCGCGCATTATTGTCAATACGAGTTAAGACGAGAAAAGACATTTTGTTTTTTCAAATTCGCGTTTAAATTCGAGACGTCACTTTCGCAAAAATAACAATAATAGAGATAAAACAAAACTGTCACGCAGAGAGCAATATTTTACTTACTGCTATTTCTACTTGTAGATTGGTTTCTGGCAACCTTCTGAGTCCGTGTATCATTTCCCATAGTAACGCGGATTTGAGATTTATTCGATTGGCAAGGACGCATTGTTTAAACTATGACAGAAAAGTTTATTAAAAATCGATCTTCAAAAGTGCGCGTTTGCATTGCGAATCGGATTTGACGTGTAAAAAAATAGAACAGTAACGAAATTTCTCAGAGCAATCACACGTCGCACTTACTTCTTGCATTATTTCTCTCGTTTTCTCCTCTCCGAGATAATATTCGAGCAAGTCGATGCACTTAATCACGTTTAGTTGTCCTCTGAGCCTGCTCGCAAACACACCTCTATTGAGAAGCTTGAAATCGTTTTTGTATGTATCGTTCGAACGAAAATTTTAAACGTTTCACGTTTAGATTCGTGCGTATCTCAAGTAAAGGGAAGCACGCGAGTGATTCGAGAGAAATGAAAAATCTTACGTGAGATTGCGCAACGCGCGTCGTTGCGTCCTCTCGGCGACATTGCGCAGACAATCGTCAATTAATCTCGACATATTGCACATCAGTTTGTAGTAAATAAAGAAAACGATGTCTATTTCAAGTTCTCGCAGCGTCTCGCCCCACAAACGTCTTCTTTCAACCAGGTTATCTGAAATAAAAAGATACAATCTAAATTGCGAGCGCAATTCGCGCGAAATCGCTTAACTTGTTCTGCGACGCAAATTCTAAACTTTTACCTGCAAAAAAAATTTGCAATGTCATAAGCATGACACCCAAAGTGCCATAAACGATGAGCATTATACTCGTATCAACGTTCGAAATTATGTCGTAAGTAATTTCGATCATTTCCCACATGACACGTGTGCAAGAGAATTCTCTTGGCGCTTGATTAGACAATCTCGGTGTTGATGTCATTCTTTTTTTTTTCTTCTTCTGTTCTGTTTTCGAAACAAATGCGCGTGTGACTGTAATTTTCAGCGCGAAAATAGATTTTATGAAATTTGACGAGAAATAGAGACGCAGATTGTGTGTTTATATTAAACATGGAACAAACATATTTTTAATCCAAGAGTGAACAACATGCAATTTCTAGAATATATTCGAAATAATTGTTTGTAATATGAAAAACAGAACGAGAAAAACAATAGATCATAATATATGCTTACGGTTATGAAAATGTGCGCCGAAAATGGATACAACAAGATGCTAGAAAATTTTGCGCTGTAATAAATCACACACACACACACACACACACACTCGAGTCACGCACGTCTTCGATTTATCATAACGATATTTCGATATTAGGTGTGTGTGTGTGCGCTCACCAAGACAGATACGTTTCCATCTGTCTTGCGTATAACACTGACGCGAAGGTGAAGCAAGGCGCTGCATCCGACGTAAATATACACAGACTTGTAGGCTTACTTCCATGTGTTTTGTTTTGACACAAATGCCTTAAAGGCTGGCAGAAAAGGGAAGAAACTATACGAGTAGCAGCTTTCGGTCAGGACGCATTGAAAATATTCCGTTAACATCCGGGAGTGACTCGAGAGACCCGATGAGTATTTTTTAAGTTCCGTATAACTGAATATATTTAAATAATAATAAAATATATTTGGAAAAAATGACGAAAAATAAAAAGTGACCTTTTGATCATATTCAGTAAAAATAATGGATCACAGATCCGATCGTCCTCTGCGTCCTTCGAGGATTAAAAACTCGGGATATTCGCGAACAGTGGGATTGAAATAATGGACGAACGATTTGTTTTAAGTTGAAACTAGAAAAAGAAGTCGCAATTTGCAGACGCAGCGTGTAACAAATGTGCCAATTGTAAGTTATTCCTCCGGTATTTGTGTTTTATTAAATTGATTAAAAATTTTAAAGTGAAAACTCTTCCTCGCTCTTTTTAGCGCTCATTAGTTCTTTTATCGGAGGAGCAGCAAGTTAAAACAAAGTTTACGGAGAACAATGTTTTTCCTCCGCGGCTGAATTTGCGAACCACCGATGGAGCCGCGGCTATCCTAAAGCGCGGCTATCCAACTATACACTGAGCGAGTGGGGAAAAAAGACATTCGCGCGCGGTCTTTCTTTCCCTCTTGTTGTCCCCGCGGGATCATTACAAAGTTTCGAATTCGTACCATCGATTATATTTTCGATTAGTATTGTAAAAGTTCATCAGAAAGGATTAAACTTACGCTCGAATATAGAAGATTATAGGAAGTTGAATAATTGGAAAAAGAAGATAATAGAGAGTGAGATAAAATTCGGAGCCCAATTACAACGGCGAGTATTGATCAAGAACAAGACGAGACGACGCGTCGTATCCCAGTTTTGTCACGGAATGCGCGGTCGCTTTATAATCGCGAGAAAAATCATCCCCATCGTAATTCGTATGCCCGAGGGTAACGCGAAGCCTCCCCGCGGTGCTTTTTGAGGGTGTTGTAAATTTCGAGGATAAACCCTCGTCGAAACCGCTCGAACACAATCCCGCCATTACGTCGAGGACACGTCAGTCCGGCTTCACAATTTGTCGAACACCCTCTTCTTGGCCCACAACGGTCCAGTTGGAATTTTCTCTCCCTAGACGCGTTCCCCAGCCGAAGTTATTCTTGTCCGACACGTCGGGAGGGGCAGGCGACCGATGTGAGCTCGTATTTGGATTGCGGATGTCAACCGAGCGAAAACGCGAAACAATCTTCTCTCGAACGACGTTTTCGACTTTCCTCGCGATAACGTTCTTAAGAATTTCCGAATTCAACTGAACTCCGTCGGTTTGAATTAAACGTCTCGAGAGATTATTCAATGAAACACTCGAGTGCGAAGTTTGCTTCGTGATTTTGACAGTGTTCCGCGAATTATTCCGCGTGACACACGTTTACCGATTGCGTAATTAATTACGTCGCAAGAACAAATGCGTACAATTGATTTTTTTTTTTTTTTTTTGTAATATTTTATTCGAGCGCAGCGGACTCGGACGTTGTATCTTCAACTGCGCGCGTGAGAGTCGCACGCACGCAGTTTCCCGAGACGGTGTACCGGTGACGTGACCTAATTGCTAAATCCCGCGCGTCCCCGCGCTCTCAATTAATATGCATTACAAACTAAGAGTTAATTAAAGACAAATTGCGAAGTGAGTTAAAAGTCGACGTTTGATGCGCGCGCGCAAGCCTTACGAAGGGATGACGCGCCTAGGCATTTGCATAGTCTTTGCAACTAACTTCCTTTCGTCGGCGAAGTTATTAAGCGATCGTCGCCCTCTTCTTCTCGCCTCTCCCTTCCTCCCTCCCTCCCTTCCCCCGCGCTACTAGGATTCCCTTTAGTTTTCGTAAGTTTTAATTGCACTCTTGCGCACAACTTAAAAAGGAAACGATCTCCAAAAATTCTTCGTGAAAATATTTGAATCCATTCTTTTCGTCCCCTCCTCTCTTTCTTTTCTTCTCTCTTCCCTCTCTTCCTGATCCGGCAGCTTGTGCCACTTTATCAGAATGCTTAGATTCCGGAATGTATTAAATGCGTCGAAACGAAACTTCGCAAGCGTATTTGAATGCTCGAATTCTCGGAAAGCTCCGTTGGAATTTCCGGCGCGCTTGAATCATCGCGCGAGTTTACAGTCTCTTGGACTCTTTAGCCGTTACTTCTCCCTTTCGGAAAACTTTCGGACGCTTTCAGAGACGCGAGAGTCCTTGCACAGTTCTTCTTCGAGGAGAGAGAACTCGAGAGCCTTTCGGACACTCATCTTTTAATTCTAATTTGACGGTGAGAGTTTCGCGTTTCGCGCTGCAAACAAATTCTCTTTTTCTCTCTCTCTCTCTCTCTTTCTCTCTCTTGGTATAAGTTCGCGTACTTACTCTTATAAAATCGGGAAGAATGAACAAGTGAACGCTCGGGGCGCGCATGTGTCATCGAACGGGGTTGGAGAACGATGTCGACATAAGTGTCGATAAGTGATCGCTCCACAGGACACCGTCGACAGTGTGAACTTTTTAATGGTGCTCGAGAGAAGAGAAGAGAGAGAGAGATAGGGACTCCGGGTCCCGTGGGGGGTGTCGGTTTAACGAGCGTAAAATTCATCGGCCGGAATAATTGATGAGAGCGAGACAAACGATCGGAGCGCTCTTCGGGCTGAACAACGTTTCATACGGGCGCGAGCGAATCGAGTGATTTCGCTCTTGTCTCTTTTGATATTGATTGACTTGACGATTTCGCGCTCTACGACAGATTAATTTAGCGCGAAGAATCGATGTGTTCTTTCGCTCACGCCCGTCAAACGCCCGTGATTTTCGCCGTCGTTCGCGAAAGCTGCCTCGTCGAATTCGCTCTGAATATTTTTTGTTGTTACAAGAGAGAGAGGGAGAGAGAGAGAGAGAGAGAGAGAGAGAGAGAGAAAGAGAACAGAACTCGATTCTCGCCGGATAGAACGAAAAAACAATATGTCGAAGAAGCACTCACGAGGACGTGATAGAGAGCTGGGCGAGGTCGACAGGTGTCCTTGGCAAATTACTCGAAGAAGCCGAGACAAGCCGATAGCGGAAATTACGAGGACGTTTTACCGTTGTGGAAAAGATAAGACAGGCGCACGGACGAGATATTAATTTGTTTGCCTTTCCGTCACCTAACCCACCCCCTCGGGTAAGTATTTTAAACCGCCTTGCGCGCGGTGACTAATAGCGGCGGTAAGTGATTCAATTTTTGTGCCTCTCTCGTCTTTAACGTCTTTTCAAGCAGACTCGCCGCCGCCGCCGCCGCCGCGGAATCGCGTCGTAATGCCGACGTCAATCTTTCGGATTACCGAGCATAAAACGCCATTTATATATAAAATGCGCATCTGCATAATTTCGGGCAACGCGCGTAACGACGACGAAAAGAAATCGTCGTTACCTTGCACGAACGACGACGATTTTTACGACGTGAGATCCCGCAAAGCTCGTGGAATTCCACGGAGCGAATCCATTAATTCGCGTTTTTTCCTCTCTAAAAACTCATTAAGCTTTCGACTCGCTGCTTCTTCTTTTTTTTTTTCTATCGAACCCACGGCTTGTATATATAAGATTCGCGTGCTATCTTCGCGCGGGAATCTTCGATTACGAGAGAAGCGCGCCATGTGCTCGCGACACCACCCGATTTATCCGCGCGCCGGCGGTAAACTCCATTCTCCCGAAACACAGTGGCTTATCCTTTCCGATAATTAACGCGGCGGCATTTGCGATACTATTTATACGAGACGACGAAACTCTCTCTCCCGGATCGCGTTACCGCAATTCACCCCTTTGGCGTTGCCCCCTCGCGCGCGCTTCCAATTACCGCGAAACAGTATTAATCTCCATCCGAAAATCCTTCCGCGTTAACGCCGTGAGAAACGCGAGAGCGGATTACGATCGCTCGCTCAAACTCGGTTTTGCGCGAAATTCCCGTGTGTACAAACATCGCGCGCGATTTGCGCGCTTTCTTCTTTCGTAGAGGAAAACTTTCCGCGCGAAAGTCTCTCGAATTCCCAAGAAAGCAGCTTCCCTTCCCGATTGTGTTCCTCTGCGGGAATATCCGAAACAAACGCGTTTCGGATCGATTTCGCGTTGTGTTCTCGAGTGTTTTTGCATTTTCTTTTTCTTTGTTGCCGAAGCGCGCGCTGAACACACGTTATTTCGCTATTTTTGCTTCGCCGCTCGTCATGCAGATCGCGTCATGCATTTAAAGTTCGCCGCGTTTACCCACGGGAATCTAATTCGCATAATGCGCGATCTCCGATCACGGCGGTACATCCGAGACGTAAAAACGCCGTAAAAAGCGCCGCCGCGCGTGTGCCGCGCGAGCTGATGAGACGTAAGAAACTCGCGGAACTCCTTTCCCGCCCCGTGCAAAAACGACTCTACAGGTGGGCGAAACGTTCGATCGCGTTCGTTGTTCCGCGCAGCTCGCGGAAGATTAATTCGATCTATGTTTTAAAAAATATATACACGGTTCGATCTATTATATATTTAAAAATATACTCGCGTGCACGTAAACGGGAAATTGAATTCTTTTCTTAATGAACAAACAAAGCGATTTGTTTCCGAATTTCCGTGATTTTTTCTCCGGGCTCGCCGGCTTCACTGTAGACGCCGCCTTGTGCGTTCCGCATTTGTTAATTTAACTTCGAGAACGATAATTGTGCACAACAAAAAAAATATATAAATCGGATCGCGAGTATATCCTCTTAAGGCTGCCATGAAAAACAAAATTGCAATATATCCGCGCGATGTAAATTGCTTTCGTCGGGATAAAATTATCGGGAAAAGATTCGCGTAAATAATTTTTTCGCGAAGAGAGTCGCGAGAGATTCGAAATTTGTTGTTGTATATCCGCGCGTGATGTATATATTTGTTTTTCCCGTCGTAATGCCCGTCTCTCTTCCCGCGTCGTCGCCGAAATAAAGCAGACGCGGGTCTCCCCGAGAGGACGCGTTCACCGACCTCTACCCTCTTCCGCTCGCCTATTCAACGAAGCCGCCCGCAGCGAAACCCCCCGCGAGCGCGCGCGAAACTATATAATTTTCGTCGTCCGCGACGTTTCGCCGCCATATTGCCGCGATGTACGAGGCATTATATGCGTCCGTCGCGTTTCGTTCGCGGACTAAAACCGCATTTTCTCCCGACGTGCGTAACGTAAACCAATTTACAATTCGGCGCGCGCGTTTCCCTTCCGAATTCCGCTCAGCGCGTTTTTTTGCGGCAAAAACGAGTCTATCAGCAGCGTCGTCGTCGCGTGAGCTCGCGAATTTATCGATGGCCGTCGCATTTTCGTCGTCGGGTATGTACTTGCCAACGACGTTTCGTGCGACTGCCAGAAGTCGGAAGTCGGGGGATGCAATTTTCTTACTGCGCGCACACGTTGATAAAAAAAAAAAAAAAAACCTCAGGATGGGAGAAGAGTCTACGTGCTCGGAATCCGTGACGTTTTGGAATTTCTTGCGGCGGTGCTCGCCGAAAGTTTTTTTAATTCGGAGACACACGCGCTTTGGTAAACTCAAATATTCTCCGTACCAAAATTAAACACTACACACGTTTTATAACGATATTTGCTCCGAATCCCCAAAATTTTTAATTCAGAGAAACTCTCCTAGAATTTATATATGTAAATACTTTTTGCGCCCCGAAATTCTGTGCCAAAATTAAATATCGAATATGCGCGCATTTCGCATAATAATCACATCCGTGCGCATATTATGTGTATTTAAGAAACGTAATACAATATTCGCATCGAGTGATATCTGTGCCACTGTAATTACCGGCCGTTACACGCCGATAATTTTGCGGGCGCGATTGTTTAGGATTATAACCAAGATTAAATGTTTGCGATACCAAGCGCGCATTCCCCAGCCTGCGCCTCTCGTGTGTGCGTATTATTACGTCCGTGTGTCGGACATATTGCAGTTCACTCCACTTGGTGCGAATGTGCCGACTCCGCCGTATGTTATAGTTACTCCCACCCCGGCGCGTCAAACACGCCGCGCTTGTTTGTCTCAGTATTTTATTTCCGAACGTTGCATTAAATAATACCCTTCATTAATTCCCTCGCACGTTTTTATTGAGAACCGAGGGGAGGGGCAGGGAAACAATACGCTCCGGGCGCAATGCTGGCGACGTAAATGCAAATATGTGCGTAGTCTACGGGGAGGGAGGGGGGAGACGGATTTTTATGTTTATTTTTTGTTTTCAATTTTTTCTCCTCCCCCCTACGTTTGTGAAAACGACGTCGGTGTTAATTTGGGAATTTATAGAAGTATTATTTGCTAGTCGTTCGCGTTTTTCCGCGTACGCAAAAAATCTTTTATTTATCCCCCACGATTTGTCGGTAGTATAAAATACGAGTAGCGAGCCCGGGCTATTTGTTGTACGTTAAATACGTTCGTTGCGTGCGATGAAATACGATCTACTCTCTCGCTCTCGCTCTCTCTCTCTCTCTCTCTTCGCTCCGCGTTTCTTCCGATACATATATATATATATATATATACACACACACTCCCGGAGCGCGCGCAACGCGATTATTTCGCAAGATTTTTCAACGTCCGGGATGCAACGTTGCGAACACGGAACGTTGCATCATTATTTAAGAAGCCGCGTTGCAGCTTCAACGAAATATGAAAGTGTGTTTGCCACGCAAACGCGCACGATGTATTACCAACTTTCGGCAGAAAAAGAAAAAGAGAGAGAGAGTCCGTCTTGAGACGTGTGCGTATTTCCCCGAGCTCTCTTTGTAGCAAATATCTGACTTAATAACGTGAATATTGCACAAGTTCGCAGTTTCGTGTGTTTCACTTTCCGAAAAGGAGAGACGTTTAGAAGAAAAAAAAAAAAAAAATTATTTGACCAGACCGAGATGACGTACGCGGTTCCATTATCAACGACGAGACGAGTTAAAGCTCCGGGAAAACTGTTTAGTTTTTTATCGTAAAAAAATATAGGCCAAACAAATCTCTCTCTCGCTCTATCTCTCGGTGTTGTCGCGATATATCACGCAGCTCTTCAAATAAACAAATGCTAAAAGTCTGTAAAAAAAAAAAAAAAACCGCTGGCGCGCTCGGAGAAAAAAAATGATGCAAATAGCGCGCGCTGCATGAAATACGAACTGGCGCAACTGATTCGATAATAAACGAGATAGCGATTATCCGGAATACATAACGTTGCACATTTTTTTCGGCTCTCTTCCCCTCCTCGCCCTCCCGTTCGCTTTCGCCCGCCTAACAAAATATACTCTCTCTCTCTGCGCGGCGCAACGCGCGATCATTCGCGTTTCGCACGTCACGCCATTTTTTATTCATCTTCAATCACGTTTTGCAGCACGTACCGATGAAATATGAGCCGCCGGTGCCGCCGTGCCGGTCCACACGCGTGCAGCGCTCACGCTCCGCTGATCAAAACGTTCGTGAAACGCGATTATTTCGCGCGATTTTCTCGGAAAATTGGAAATTTACAACCGTTGTTTTTAAGATCGTGTTATATACGCGACGATTCGCGAAATTTAATACATGTCTTCCGCCCTTCCCTCGTTTAGAGCGTCTCCATTTGCGCGCCGCGTCGCGCGCAATTCCCGACAGAGATGCGTCTTCTTCGCGAATTTAATTTACTTCGTTTAATTAATTAACGAATGCGAAGTAATCCGACGCGAAAATTACATGTAGCTTTGCTCCTGAGGTTAACGGCGATATTGCTTTCTGTACGAATTTCGCAAAGAGGACGGCCCGAAGTAGATCGGCGCGCTCGTATATTTGTACGCGGGGAGCATAGTGTTGCTCCCCGCTCGCGCGCGCAACCGATTCTCGCGCCTAAGTAACTCCGCCGGAAGCGGCCCGGATCGATTTTGCTAATGGCAAAGTTTTTCGATCGCGGAAATCTTGACGGCGATGCATTGAAACGCGGCAACTATATAGCCTTTCCTCCTCTCCGGTTCGCGTCAATGCTGAAAGTTCCAGAGCGCAACCGCTTACCGGAACAATAGTCATTCGCGCGGGTCTCCGCAATTAGCAGTCGCGCGGGGAAACGTGCGCGAGACTGCGTTTGAAAGGGTCGCGAGATTTCAACGGGTCGCCGCGATTCCCTTCCTCCGAGAAGAGAGAACGTTTTGTCGCTCTCTCTTTTCGCGCGAAGTTTGCGAATAAAATCCGCGACGCGGTTTGGAGTTCGGGTTTGGAAAATGCGCGCGCACGCGCGTCGTTTTTCTCCGCCGATTTACATGAAATCAAGGAGGGCTGGGGAGGGGGAAGAGGGACGGGGGGAGAGAGAAGAAGAAACACACAGTGCATTTCGCGCGCGAATCGTCGAGCGGCGAAAAATCCCCGGGATTTCGTGGATCCGTTTTGCGAGGGAGACAAAGCTGAGATCTCGGGGAACGTCTCGGGGGTAGATTCTAGCGTATAAAGATTGAAGGATCTCGGGGAAGGATCCGGGTGTGTAAGGATTTTACGAGACGGGGATCTAAATGTTCAGGGGAGGCGAAGAGTGTGAGAGAGAGAGAGAGAGGGAAAGAAATGCGGAAGGAAAAGAGGACGGATCTATATCACGGTCCGCTCGGTTCCTGGGGAATAATACACGTCTTCGCGCTGCGATGCGCGCACAATGCGTTTTCTCTTTCTCTCTCCCCCGCAGCGGGAGGGAGGCCGGGAAACGTTGCAGTTTTACGCCGCAGTTTCCGCGTTGGAGTCCGCGCGGCGCGCTCATTCACGATTAGTGGAATTATCAGCGGATCGAGGAAGCCCTGAAGACCGTAACTGTTCTCCCCGGGGCGGCAATTCTCGGCAAGGGCCGGGGTGCTTCGGAGGCCATTTGCTCGCGCGCGCACAATGCTGCGATGGCTCGGCGTTAGACGACGAAGCGGCGCCAGAGCATCGTCGTTCCCGACGAGGTTATACCGCGATGTTACGAGAAAGAGGAGGAGGAAGAGGAGGAGGAAAAGACGAGAAGAGAAACGCGGCGAGACAAGGAAAAGGAAGGAGCCGAGAGAGAGAGAGAGAGAGAGAGAGAAAGGCCAGGGTCGTTTCGCGAGACGACGACGCCGTGGAAACCGAGCGGCACCAGAGAATCCCTTCGGAGAACCCTCCCCCTCCCACGTTCTTTCATGTGAGGGATGTAATGGCGCGGCGGATGGTAGCGCGTGCAGTTTCGCGTCAGCCTCCGATCACGAGCGATCACGTAGACTGCTCGTAAGGAGAATATCAAAAGGGCGTTACGTGCGCCGTGCTACCGTTTCGCGTTACGATGTTCCTCTCGATGTTCGTTCGCTTCCCTCGCGTCTGGTCGCTTCCGAGAGAGCGACCTGCACGCGATCCGTACGCGCGCGCGCGCGCGCGCATATCAAGAAAAGTTTCCCGCCCGTTACCGGGCTCTTCTTCGCGAGCACAACTCGGAAGGAGAGAGAGAGAGAGAGAGAGAGTAAGACAACGAGAAGAGCACCCTCTTGAGTTTGAAATTTATCTCCGAGTCTTCGCATCCGTAGATTTTCTCATTCGATTTCTCTTCCGCCGCGCCACGGTAATGAAATTATATGGAAGAAACGCAAACACGTGAAAGTATAATAGTACGCGGGCGAAGGACAACTGAAATTATCCAATTGAAATTAAGAACAAAGAGAGAGAGAGAGACAGAGACGGAAATCCCCCGCGCATAATAATATTTTGCTCAAACTTTTTAACGAGACATCGACAGCTTCCATTTCCGTAAGATAAAGCGGCGGATTAACAATTTCATTAATTTAATTTGATAATCTCGGGAGAGAAGGAGCTTAAAATTCTTACGAATCTTGAGACTCTCACGCGCAAGGGAAGGGAGGAAGAAACATCTGTGTTTAATCCTCTCTAAATTATCCCGAAACTTAGGGGTTAAATCCTCGCGCGGTTTTCCGCGGTTGTCGGCCGGAGTTATCGATCGCTCGCGACGATCACGTAGTCCGTTACCGTAGAATATCAAAAAGACATTACAGCGCGTCGTTCGATTGTGACCCTTCGGCCGTCTTCACCACCAGCGTCACGTTTCCCTCCTCCTCCATTCGTTACTCAAGTCCGCGTATACGACAGACAGTTGTTTTCTCGAACGATCGATTCCCGTCCGCCCGGGAACTTTCGCCATTAACGAGCTACTTCCACTACGCGCGACATCGTCCAGTTACCGTCAGCTGACACGTTTCCTCAGGTGACCCTCCCCGCGCGCGCGCGCGCGATTTGTTCGTTCCGCGGACACAACTTTGCTCGTGAGCAAAACCACCATCGTGAACGTGAGCGCACGACGAAGAGAAACATTTGTTACCTCGCGCGTTTTGGGGAAGGGAGAGAGACAGAGAAAGAGAGAGAGAGGAAAGGAGGGCCATATCTCGAGAGAAAGTGGAGGGCGTGGAGAAACATACACGCCGGTGTGTGTTTCATCGCGAAGAACATCGCACAGGCGATCAACATTACATGCGTGTATAATGTTGACTTTACGAGCAACAGCGAGAGAATAACAAAAGTACCTCCGACTGTATCTTGTATGAAATGCATATCTGTAAACGTACCCGCAGGTATTCTTCATATTTACCCGCACGTGATGTACTAGACGCGCGCACACGCGCGCGTTTCCAACTCTCTCATTTACATTCTAACTCGGTGAGAGGTAGGAAGCCAGAAGGAATCAGCGAGAATATGCTCTATGAAATTGAATTTCTAACTTTCGAGGCTTCAATTAAACGTTGAAACGTTTCCCTTCCACCCCTCCAACGGGATCGGCGTTGTCCTTGTTGCGGATTTACATATCGGTATGGATTTTTCAAAATTTTACGGAAATTCATGGAATGTAACAAAAATTTTCTCCACTTTACGTAATTTTTCGCAACATATATTTTTATTTAAAAAAAAAAATATAGAAAATTCTCAAGACCTTTTTTATATTATTCCTCCGCAAAGTGTCGTTACCAGTGAGTACACATGAGAGAATTACAACGTATCCGATGCTTAAAGTTGGAGAATGAAGTCGTGCGTGTTTGGAAACAAGCGGGGAGGATTCCCGAGGATCGAGTGCAGATACACGTCGAAGATTTTCACGGACTCTCTGTGAGGCGACTCCGGTGCGTCGAGTCCTTCCTCTCCCCCTCCCCCGCGTTCGCTGTTCAAACTTCCATTTAATTACGGCACTAATTAAAGCGAACCGAAGTGAGCGTAAGCGCCAGTTTCATTATTCCGAGTTAACCGTAGTTACCGAATGATCAAAGGACATTTGAGGCGAGTGGAATTTCTCACTGCGTTTATATTCCGGTCAGTATTAATCGCGAAAATCACGACGGCCCTTCTCGCGGTCTTGAACAGTCCTCTCTCTCTCTCTCTCTCCCTTTCCTGAGAATTCTCCAAAGTCCTCAGCGTTCGTCCGTTGCGAATAATAACGGACGCATGTCCCGGTTTTCGCTGTCTTCGCTCGTTTTTTTTTTTTTTTTTTTTTTTTTTTTTTTTTTTTTTTTTTTTGCCGTCACGAAAGGAGTGGAAATAGCAAACCCGACGATTCGTTACGGTTTTATCCGATAAGCCGGATTCTCGACATTCGTCTTTCGGTCCCCTTCCTCTCCCCATCCCTCGCATGTGTGTGTGTGTGTTCTCGATTTCCCGAGCCCGAACGAACGATTATCAGGATCGGATTAGGATTTGTGTCGGTTTCTTTTTTGTCAGTCGGTGTCAGTCGCTGGATGGACAGTTCGCTGAAAACCGAATTGCGGTTGCAAACGCCGCGTGCGTGTGCGTCGACCGATAATTAAATAAACGCGAAATCTCCCCGCTGGAATAATCACGTAGACGGCGGCGGAGAGGATAATTAAAACAAAGATACGCGAAACGGAGAGATTTGAGGAGATTAATCGCGCGCCCAAAAAAAGGGGAAGGGGGGGGGAGATAATACGACGGGCCTCTGATTGAGAATCGCATAATTTCGGAATTAATCCGACTTTGCTTACTTCCGTCTTATCCGGATTCGGGACCCGGAGTAGATGCGCTCAGCGATAATACATCAGATGTTAACGGAGGAGGACGTTGAGTTTTCGATCGCGCTTTCACAGCGATGACGAGAGAACTTCTCGTTCATTAACATTTTTAACGGGAGCGATTTTTTTTTTTTTTTCTACCGGAGCTTTTATATGGTATCGACAATTACGCGAACGTGCGCGCACACACTATCCCCCGTTCGATATCTCTCCCCCGAAAAGCAGAAACGTGTCCTCACATACTCGACAGGATCGATAGGTGCCGTACGTGGTACACGTACGGCTGTCCTTTGAAGCGGCAGTAGTGGCAGATAAATTTGTCAGGCGTTTTCCCCGATGAGAGCCTGCCCCGTTCGTGTGCTGAATCGAATGAACAAAAAAAAAAGAAAAAAATATAAAGAGAGAAAGAGAGAGAGAGAGAAACTGATAAATTCCCGCCCGTATCGATCGGCGCGGCGTTATTTATCGCGCGCGATCCGCACGATTTTCCGCGGCCGCCCTCGTAATACTTGCGATTCGAAATAATAATTAACTCGGTCAGCGGGGGAATTTATACCAGTATAAACTTCCACTGTATATATCCCTTAGCGCCAACGGGCATATTTGCCATAAACGAAACTATATTTCATTACGCGTTAATCTCATAAATAACTCAAAAACAAAGTTTCGGGATTGTTTTAATATACAGAACGCGGGGGCTCTACTCGCGCTGCTCTAGCAGCGTGGAAACAATGATTATATTTCATTAGAGGCAATTACGGTCTGTTACGGACTTCGTGCCGTCTCTCTTTCTCTTTCTCTCCGCGCTGTGCGATGATGTTACTAACTAAAAACCCGTCATGCGATCCGGGAGAATTCGTTGTGATAATTGCAGCCGTGAAGTTGTCCGGTTTTATTGCGTGTTTGAATGAATTTGTCGGGAAATTACATTCCCGTCGTGTATTACACGGGAAAGTTTTTCCGCAAGAAAACCGCGCGCGCGCTTTTACTTCTTCGTAAAAATAACGTCGTAATGTGATACGATACGCGAGAGGAGGATTCGGTCGAACGCGCAAAAGTCTCTCGACGGTCTCCCATTTTGCGCGCGCGCGTTGTTTTCCTACGTCTGTGAATTACAGAAAATTAACAAACATGCCGTGAGTGAAGTTAATAACTTCAACTAGGTACGGCGGCGTTTCGGGTATAACGAACACAGAGAGAACGACGTACTTACTTACACGCCCGTTTATGTCTGCGGCAGCGAGCGCGCGCACGGACGATGTGCTTTTGTGTCCGTATTTGCCCTCCCTCCCCCTTCCCTCCTCGTGAGTGCAGAGCGGAGAGCGCATATAAGATATGACCTAATTCGATATACGATCGTCGATGGACGGTCCCGCCGCTGTCGAGCACGTTCTTGTCTTGGCAACGATTAAGAGACCGCTCCCGGGCAAATTCCGAAGGAGATGGATACAACCCACTCGAGATTTCTGCCGGGCTACCCCCGCCCCCGTCCTTCTCCCCGTGGATCAAAACACAAGACGCGCGCGCTTGCGCGCGTTCCGTGAGGGGGTAATACATTTTTATTTATCTCCGCCACAAGACAGAAATGGAAAATTATTGTTACGGAGACTATTTCATATTTGCATCTTTATCTGCGTCATTTGCGGAGGGTCGAGAGGTGTGACGGAAAATTTATCGCCTCGCGCGCGCGCAAACACTCGGAAAAGCTCGGCGTTGCACAATTCAACTATCTTCGTCCGCCGCGCGAAAGCGGGAAGTAATTGCGGGACAATATTATTCTTCGGGAGTGCGAATCAAGATGTTGACATTATTAATGTTGCCGGGGTGGGCAAATTGATCGTCGTCGTTGGCGGGTCGTGACGTTTTCAGTCCGGAGAAGAGAAGGAAAAAAGCGCGGGTTCGAGTTTTCCGTAGGAGAATTCCGCCGTTTCTTTCGCGAATATCATATTCTCGTATCGTATCGCCACACGGGCGGCACGGATAAAATTTGTTCAATTCAATTGAACGCGCAGCCGCAAATTTGTAAAATGTTCGCGAAGCGGCGGCACGTCCGCTTTCATTTTCGCGGTCGGACGTTTTCGACAGCACGGCGTCGGTCGGGCCGATAATCTCGTCGCGAGCGAGCGCATATAGTAAAACGCCGCGCGCGCGTAAACAAATGCCTAAATTTAATTTCGCCGCAGCTCTAAACCGAAGTGGGAGGGGAGGGGGGGAGGGAAGGGAAAATAAATTAAACACCCTACCGCGCGACGAGACTGCAAAATGCATGTTACGCGCGACACGGGCCGGGGCGGGTTGTAAATATTGCTCGCCAATCGTTTGTCCGCGCGGATGTGTGCGGAAACTCGGCGGAAATATAATCGTCTATCGAAATTCTTCATTAAGCATCGCGTTTTAATTAAAAAACGTGCGGACAGCCGGACTCGCGCGCAGTTTACGCGCGGCCGGATTTCGAATGTGTTTTCAAAAGAAGTCGCGCGCGAACGCATTTGTCCACGTACGCGCATGTGATTCTCACATCCGCAAATAAAATTATATGTAAAGTCGCACGTGGAGGGTGTATTTTCGTCAGTATATAATTCGAGACAGGGTGTTTAAATTATACTTTACACTCACATCAAAAATCGCGCGCGAGTATTCACACGTCACGCCGGAAAAATCGCCGACTCGCATTCCCGTAATAAGCCGCAGCAAAGCGGGTTCGCAATTTTCTCGTTACCCAAGGACCCCATTCATCCATTCATTCGTTTGCGCACCCTCGTCACGACGCTCGATAATTTTTTCCGTGGATCTTATTTTTGCAACAAGAAGCGCCAAATTGGCTTTCCACTTACGCGAGCTTCAATTTGCCGTCGCCACTTTCGCGTTTTCGGTCCTCTCCTTTCATCGGTCCTCCCTTTTCTCATGTTGTTCCGATTTCTTTCGGCGCGCGGGACACTCCCGCGTTCGGTTTCACCACTTTCCAATCTTTTTTCCGGACCGTATCGGCTTTATTACGTTTCCGCTTCGTCCCTTCCGTCCATTTACGCCAGCGACGACAGCGGGTGGCGCATCGCTCGATTTTGTTCCGCGCGAAATGAAATTGCGGAGAGGACCAAAATGAGAGAGAGAGAGAGAGAGAGAGAAAGAGCCGCGATTGAAGGGCCGAATGTGTCGATCATGTAATCTGTGTTGCGAAGCTTGTGGGCTTACAAAACGAA
Organism: Pseudomyrmex flavicornis; assembly: GCA_014825475.1. NCBI lineage: Eukaryota > Metazoa > Arthropoda > Insecta > Hymenoptera > Formicidae > Pseudomyrmex > Pseudomyrmex flavicornis. Next base: position 28,830 of record QVNW01000857.1, on the reverse strand, counting down.
AATAGCCGCGCTTGATCGCAACAACACGCGGTTGTTCGCGAATCACCGCGAGTTCCACGCGAGTTCGAAATGGTAGCGAGGGAAAAGAAGAGCTCGAGAGCGCGGATGATCATTCGCGATAGGATTCGCGGTTACATACACGGAGGGTTGGGAAGGGGAGAGGGGAGTTGCACAGAATATCACGGAAAACACACTCCTATCATCGTAAACAAGCGGACAAGAGAGGGAGAGAGAGAGAGAGAGGGTAGTCCATAACGAACACCTCGCGGAGAATTCGGACGGACGGGGAAGGACGAGAGGGGAGGAGAGGGAATTACTGTAGCTACACAATGCTACGCGATACCCCCCAACAAAGTGAGAACACGCGGCGCAAAACAGAGAGTTTCTCTCGGATTTCTCGACGTGTGTGATGTTGCGAATTTCGTGCGCGGGGGGCCAACACATATAATTGCGGAAGCATCTGCGCTATAAACCCGAATTCTGCGCGATTCGACGACTGCGGCGCTCAATTCCGAATCCGGTTGTACACAGGGATATTGACACGCAAAGCATACAGCAGCAGCAACAGCAACGGGGAGAGTGGGGGGAGGAGGAAGGTCCGGGTTTATGAATATCCCATATTCATTCTGAGCGGACACACACTATCGCCGCTAATGGATACTCCGTGTAATATTTATCTGATAATTATCAGAGACGTCCGATAATTTACCCTGGGCCGCGCGTTAAACACCATCGGCGTTCCTGGTCGCTGATTCCCTGATTTTAGTTAACGTGATTATCACTAATGGATATGCCGCGTTAACACTTAGCTACTAATTAATAGATAGACACACGTTTTATTAATTCTCTCTCTCTCTCTCTCTCTCGCTCTCGTTTCGCGCGATGGAAAATGTACGCGCGTGAACACAGTCGTTCGCGATAACGCCTCTCTCTTCGGTTGCTTCCTTGGATCGTTAATTACCGATTGAAATTTATTTATTTCCGCGTTTGTTTTATCTCTCTTTTTCTCTCTCTCTGATTAAAATAAGAGAAGAATATTGAAAATTTAAATTCGTATTAACAATTTGCGTGTAATTATGTTTGCACTTTGGTATAATTACGCACGCCTATACGCACCATCAGCGCGCGATCGACTCTTATTTGTGCGAGTGAATTATATTTTAATCAATGAATATAATAAATATAACAAGTTGATTATAATAAATATAATAATAAATAGGTAAAGAAATAAATTATATTTCTCGAATTTCCAATTATTTATCTTTTTTGTTTTTCTTTTTAAAGTGAATATCTCTCGCATATGTTCGATGCAAATCAAAACAGTTTGTGTGAACGTTTAAATTTAATTTCAATCTCCATTAATTTACACGTTTAAAAAAGGAAGAAAATAAACATGTAATTGCAACGTATACATCCGGCATGTTGGCTCAATGCTTAGTTGTATTTTTTTTTTTTTTTATTTCTCCAATTTTCATTGTCTTAGATTTCAGAGAAACCGTTCTTTCGTTTTCTCTCTCTCGGTGGAAACGCATTCATTCAATTCGGACGTCATTTATTAATTCCAAGAAGCTATTTAAAAACTCTCTCTCTCTCTATATATATATATATATATATATTCTTCGCGCACCACCAAAAATTTACAACTCGACCGACGCAGGTCGCATGGATGATTCACGAGAAAAATTATGAAAGGGACATACGCGCGCGCGCGTTAGCTACGTCTCCGCCACCGCGCTGCTTCGCGTCTAGGAAACAGAATTGCAAAGTCTACTACCCTCTCGCGCGCGACTCTTCTCTCTTTTATTTTTTATTTATTTTTTTTTTTTTTTTGTTCTTGTTTCACATCCAGTCCGCCGCGAGTCGGACTAAATATATGGATTCGTGAAAAGGAAACGCGCGGAGTCCTCTCGTGTGTATTTTTATATCGCGTTTCAAAGGAAGAGACCCGACGTTGGTGGTTATCGTCGTCGTCGTCGTTGTTGTCGTTGTGCGCAGATCTCGTTTTTGCGGTGTGTTGGAAACACACCGGGAAAAGAGTTTGCGCGCGCGCGCGAGCCTTTTCGCCTTTGAAATCCGGCGCGTCGACAGCATTTGCTTTTATCCCGTTCGCATGTCGATATCTCGCCGCCGGGCTGCTCCCGGAAAAGAACACTCGCCGAGCAAATTATATCGCCAACGGGCACTTTCCGCGCGACAAAAGCCAGGCCGGATTGCGCGGCCAAATGAATGTCCACTGAAACGTGATGTACAGAGAGAAAGAGAGACAAAGACAGAGAAAACGAGAGAGAGAGAGAGAGAGAAACTTCCTCCGCGCGACCGGTAATGCGCATTTTATGAATTTTTTTTCCGAGAGGAAATTCCTCGCCGATGTGCCTCGCCGTTTTTCTCGCCCGCTACTTTGCATGCGGTCGCGCAGAAAAAAAAAAAAAAAAAAAAAAAAAAAACTACCACCGCTGCCGTCCGTAATCCGCGCGTCGTGTCACGACTTTCCCTCTTCTCGCGACGATCGCGCGTCGAGCGAACGCGAAGAGCAGATGCAGGAGGATTCTGCGCCCGACAGTTGTCGCTTAATCGCCGCCGGGTATATCAGGGATAATCAAACCACCGCGCTCGCACATCATCATCTCCCGCTGTTTAACGGCGAAAGGGGAAGTGGTTTTTTTTTTCTTCCTCCGACGAATTGTCGTTCCTAAATGCTGTATTTGTTTGCCGGCCGATCTCAACTCCCTGCCCCGGGATCAACGGCTCCGGATGAAGGCAATGGGGTGGCGCGCGCAAACTCGCGTTAATAATTTTCGGGCTTCACGGTTAAGAACCTCTAGGCTAGACGGCCGTCTGTCACGCGATGCCCAAAGGCGTCTGGCCTTTAAATCGGAGGGGGAGGGAGGGGGGAAAGAGGGGATGAAGTTACTCTGACCAGACGAACGGTTAAGGCGTTCGTTAATTAAGTTCGTTAATTAAGCCGACGATGTTGTAATAACACAAGAAACACGCGGACAAGAGAATTTGCGACTGATAATAATTATTTTCCCCGATGAGGGGAAAGAGTGCGCGTTTTTTTTTTTTTTTTTTACAAAATAAAACAGAAATACTCGAAACAATATTCCGATTTGGCGGACGGGGTCAAGCGCGAGCGCATAGCAGTCGTTTTCACCGCGCGGATATGCCGTGTGCGGTATTTCAACTTATCGGTTTCAATCCATTCGGATTCTCTATTTGCCCAGCTTAAAAATGGCATCTCAATGTAAAAAAAAAAAAAAGCGCACAACTTTGCGCACAATCAAAACACGTTGTTTTATATCGGGTTCGGGTTCGATGAAAAGTGAATTGTTTTTCGCGTAAACTTTAGCGCTAGCTTCTACAACAAACGTCACGCTAACTTTGCGCGTACACACACACACACACACACACACACGCACGCACGCACGCACACTGTGCGGAAGTTTGTTATCGATATTTCGATTTACACACGACAAACATCATCTGGAAAAGTTTTAAAATCGCTCAAATCGAGAAGTCCGGCATTGGCGCGCGCCATTGGCTGCCGAGCGGATATCCGTCTCGACGTTCGAAAAACATATCCCCGACAATCTCTCGAGCGTCAGATCCGCTCGACGTTTTGACGCTCCGAAACGAACAGCCACTCCGACACGCCTCGTTGCCCGATAGCGCGCAAAGAAAACGCGAAGTGAATCAGGCAAAGTGCGCGCCTCGTCTGTTCCGATGTGCCGCACCCTCGCGAGACGAGGGAGGGTAGATCTCGTGATACGCTGCGTTGCTCGGCGACTAACGTCCCTCTTTCCCCCTCCGTTTTCTTAACCACCTCTTTTCTTTCTTTCTCTCTCTCTCTCTCTCGCGAAAGCTGCTGTTGGAAAGTCTCGTTCGAGTTTTTTACTTTATCGCGCGACCCACAGACTCAGATGTCCCGACCCTTTCGGAACAAGTCTTTCGACAACAAGTCGTCGTCGTCGTCGTCTTAATGGCCTTAACACTTTCGGGAGGACGAAGAGAAAAAGCAGCGCAAATCAATACGCGTGTGTGTTTCACGAAATGGTTTCGCGATGGAACTCGTTTCTGCGGTAAAATGATTCTTTTTTCTCCCCTAACCCCGAACGTATCAAATTTCAAGGATGAAAATTTGAAGCGCTCGATCTGCATCGACCGCTGTTTCTCTTTTATTTTCTAATAAATGAATTCTATTGCGTTGGAAAAAATGTCCCTCCCCTGTTAATTTCGTCGATCCGTAATTCGCTTTTTTTTTTCTCTTGGAAAAATACTTGTTCCATTAAGCGAACAGATTGCTCTCGCGCCGTTTGTTCGTGCTATCCGCAAGATTATCAAATCATCCGAAAAGCAGCTCCTCTCTCTCTCTCTCTCTTTCTCTCTTGAGAAAGAAATAATTCGTGCGTGTCGAAAAGGACGAGAGATATCCAGGGAAAAAGGACGGAGGATATTGTTACCGGAATTTCTCAGTGTTGCGCAACGGCGCCCATGAGAAGGGTAAAGCAACCTTTCAGCAAAAGATCCCTTGCCCTTTTACCGTTAAAGTCTGACGCGAAGAGGGTTGTCTGAGGGGCGCGAAGAGAGAGAGAGAGAGAGGGAGAGATTTCCATTTAGTAGTAAAACGTGACTATAAATCAAGCGCCGCGACGCTCCTGAACTCGAAGCGGATGAGAGGAATTAATCAGCGGCGCGAGTCGGCGCTAATTGTTTATTATTCCGCGATCGATGGCGATACTATTCTTATCACTGTCCCCCCGCCCTTCTTCCGTCGCTGTCGCGCGGACAAACGACCGTGTCGCCGTTATTATTCGCGATTGTTAATTACCCGTGAACATAATCCTACGTTTAATTAGCTTAATGGATTGCGAAACGTATCGTTTAATCTAATTACCCAGCGACCAATTTATGGAATTATTTCGCGAATTCGGATTTCGCCCTTTCGGATTGCAGATGCACTTTTTGCAGACAAAACGCAGTCTCTCTTTCTCTCTCTCTCTCTCTCTCTCTCTCTCTCTCTCTCTTTCCTCTCGAATTGCCGCTCGGAATGCGGTCATATTGAAATCCTAATCGTCTCCCATGTGAATGCCTTTTGGAAACGGCGCGCTTTTGTTTAATTATTACACGCGCTGCCAAATTGCACGCTCTCTCTCTCTCTCTCTCTCTGCGCGCATCTCGTTTTATTGCCTGCAGTTTATTATGTTAACCATCTCTCTCTTTCTCTCGTTCTGTTTCTCTCTCTCTCTCTGTCTCTCTTTCTCTTTTACCGTCACACCTCATGTCTCTAATAACAGTTTATGCGAGTTTATATGAATTATACACGTGTAGAAAACAAATTAACAATAGATACACATAATCTCTCTAATAATAATTCGCAACCGAGTTCGCTCGATTGTTCTCGCTTAAAATGTAACAGTGGTGTATTAAAATTATATTAAGGGATACAAATATAAAAAACTCAAAAATTTACGATAAAATTAAAACTTATAACAATAATAATCTTGTATTTTTTAAAAGGAATTAAAACGGAAATGTAAAAAAATAATATATATTATTTCAAATTTATAAAATATTTAATAAAAAAAAGAGAACTGTATAAAATATAAAATTTTTATATATTTTATAAACACAGTTAATATAATTGTACGTTCTATAAAATTTACAGTATAATTAAAATATTCTCCGGAAGATAATATATTAACAATCTTCAACACCCTCCCAATCGCTCATTTATTAATTTGATTGGAAAAACTGTTGAACTTGATCGCACACGTGCGATTTTTCTCCGAGTATTTATCTCCCGACAGCGTGTTGGCGCGTAAGATGTTGTTCGTAACGGAAACGAGGCGTTGAACATGATAGGGTTAACGTCGTCATCTTTAGCGCAAGCTTTCGTACGGGCTTCAGTGTCCCTTGTTTACCGCTCCTAAGGATTCACCTTCTCTCATTCCTCCCTCCCAACGTTTCTCCCCCAACCTGTCGGCTTCGAAGTAAATCAAGTTTCATCCTGTTGAGAGGTTTCAAACTCACCTCCCTGTGGCGTGTTTCTCCCCGCGACCCTTTCCGCTGAAATTCGCGGGCGTCGTTATACACACGGGACCGTCTCCGTTTATTTGCCTGGCTTTTAAACGCGGACCACACCGCGCGCGCACTCTCGAAACGCGGCGAGTCTCCTAAATCAATTTCACCCGTAAATAAGTCCGAAAGCACACAAAGTGCGGGCGTACACTATTTTTTATTTCGCCTCACTCCGTCAATCGGCGACTGCATCAAACATCAAACTTTGCCGCGCGGCCAAATCCTATACAAAATTCCTGTTCAGAATCTTCTTCCACGTCGAATTGCCAAAGTTGCGAAATATATTTAATCGCGCCGCGAAATATACATACATATATATATATATATATATATATATATATATATATAGAGAGAGAGAGAGAAAGAGAGGGAGAAACGCAGAAAATCGTTACCTGAAATTTCGGATGCTGTGACGGTTCGAAAAAATCAAGTATCGATTTTGCTTTAACTCGATTTTAAAGAGATACGCTTCGTTCTGCGACGTGAAAGACTATCGAGAAGCAGAACAAACTGGCGGTGGATGAAAGCGAAGTAGGGAAGCGCAACAGAGAGGCGATGAGACAAAGAGGACGGAAGAGAAAAAAAAGCGCGCGCTGGAAAAAAAAAACGAGCGAGCGAACGACCGACTCGCGGCGGAACGGAGAGGAAAAAGAGAATGGAGGAGCGTTTACGCGGCTCATCGCTGACTGTGAAGAAGAAATAGCGGAAAAATAGATCGCCGATGCGTATACGCGCCACAGTAAACACCGGGTGTCGCAGCGGGCAAATGGAAAAACGTTGTACGCGACGGAGCGAAAACGCTCCGTCCGCCGCGGTCGGTGGCGACGCGCGTATCGCATCCCGAAATCAAACGCGTTTTTCGAAAAAAACGCGATCCCGCGAAAAGCGGAATCGATAACCCACGCACGCTCTGATAAACGTTTCATAAATATTCAAATGTTTATACACGTGCGCCGGATGTGGGATGAAGCGCGCGCGCGAGGCCCGCATCCTCGCGGATAGAGGATAGATACGACGATAATGAAGATAAACGAGGGGCGAAGTTCCCCGTGGGAATGGCAGATCGCGTCCGATACCCCCTCTTCGTTCGCTCGACCAGAGTAAATCGGGCGACGCCCGGTAGCTGCCGGTGTGAAATTACCACCTACTTGGCCGAAACTAGTTCGAGAAATTCGCTATCCGGGATTGTTGATTCCCGAAGTACGCGGGAAAACGTATCGACGCCCGTCACCGGGATTTCGAAGCGATAAAGACGGTCGACGAAGTTCTTTGCTCCGTAAATACGTAAATTTCACTTTTCAACGACAAACTAGGAATCGGTTTTTCACGTATCGATTTTTCTAGCCACGTTGAAAAATAATTTAATTTAATTTGCAAAACTCTTGTGCTATGAATTAACAACGATTCTAAATTCGTTAATAAGGAAATTAATGATTTATCTTCTCGTACAGAATGTGAAGTATTTAAATTTTCTCCATTATCCTGGATTTTAATGGATGATTTGCTCATAACGTAACAAAAGACGTAGGAACACGCGTCGAAGCGGAAGACGGCGGAGAGAAGGGGATGAGAATTTGAAGAAAGCTTCTTCTGGAAAAGCGCGGACGAAGGAATGGCGCGCGCGCATCCTCTTTTAGGAGAAGAGCCGCGCAATCAAAGTCGTTCGATAAATGAAACTCGGTGAAGTTTTAATTGATCGCCAGAGGTGAGGTGAGAGATAGGTGATGTCCTTTTTCTTCTTTCTCCCGCTCGCGCAGTTGACGCGCGCGCGCGCGCGCAAGAGAGAGACGCTCTCTTCTTCTCTTTTCTCGTCCTACGGACGTCCAAAAAGTGTGAGCCGAGTTATAGACTAACTTCCAGTAAACTCACTCAATCAAAGTTAGCGGGAGAGAAAGGCTGTCGCGCGAGAAAACGACGCGACGAATGAATGTTTTAATTTGTAATTAAGTTCTTAAATCCTCTTTTGCGAACTCGCGGATACGTCACGTATAATATATATCCGTCTGTTGAATTATACGTATCCGGTAACGGGAAACGAAGAAAATGCAAATCTCACAAATGCGAATGTTATTGGGGAAATACTTTTTCTGGTTTCCCAAAACCTGTTCCCGCGCTCTGATGAATTAGCATGAGACCACAAAGAGGATGACTTCCTCTCCTCCTTCCTCCCCTCCTCCCCCTCGTTGGTGCATCCGAGTCGCCTATTCGACGCCACACCGGATGAGGTCACGGTGCATCGTTACTTCCCGATTCAGTTCCCTGCCGCTTGTATCGCTTACACGAAGCGCCGAATGCGGATTCGGCGTTGGCGGTCGACCCGCGCTATCGATATTCAGTTGCCGGGGCCTTTAACGATTATACCGGAATATTGATTACCAATTAGCGGCATAATCACCGAGGATTCTAATTGTTAATGAGGTCTGGGACCGCAGCGAGGATAGAGAAACGCGTTTAGGCGGGACGGCATACATAACATTCTCGCGCCCGGTATAATGTCCGGTTCGATTAATAACCGCTTCCTCTTGTTTTTAGCTCGCCGCGAAATGTTGGCCGCGCCGCGCCGCGTCGTCGCGGGATGAGCATTAAATTATTTAAGCGCGCGCGTTCCGTTCCGTTCTCCGATGCGGTCGTGCGTTCCCATTAATTACGCGGCCGTTACCGCGGGTCAAACCCCTTAAGGACACGTGTCGCGAAATCCGTTTGAAATCCCTCCGGAGAGAAGATCATTTTGCTCGTTCGATGATTCCAATCGTCGAGAATATACAGCGTGTTACATTGTACCGGTGACGGGGGGGTGGCATATTAAAATTTTTTCCACTATGTTATTGTTACGAAGAAAGGGAGAAATTAATCGGCGGAGAATTTAATTAACATCGCGGAGATAAAATAGCGGAAATTGTGACGAATGCTGATATTATATCGGATCAGATGTATGAGAATTTATTCAAGAGACATTACATTTTCTCATTCCGATCGGGACGGCTGAGGGGAGGGAGAAGGAATTGATCTCTCAACGCAAATTCTCCAGATCTCTCGCAATTGCTATTATAATTGGCAACACAGTTTGTCAGAAGTTGCGGCACACGTCTCCTCCAAAACTTTCGGAAACTTCGTCTCTAATCCGTACGACAAACAAGTTTCGTATATTGAAACGATGCGCCTCGTAATTGCTCGCGAAGAAATTTAAATTTTGAACGGGTGCACGCGGAGAATTCCGGTTTTCGGGTTTACCGAGTCACGGGGGAAGATGAATAGGCGGCGATCGTCTTACATCGTCTTGCGTCAGACTCATCTCTCCTCCTCCGTGCGGATTCTCCATGCGAAAAGCGTCACGGCGAATGATCGATCGTGGAAGAAGACGGAAAGTCGCAAAGAAAGAGAGAGAGAGAGAGAGAGAGAGAGAGAGACAGATTCGCGTATAATACTCGGATGACTCGACGACGATGGTAATTCGAGAATTTTCATATCGCTAAGTAACCAGCGCGCGCGTCGTCCGTTTCGACATGTAACGTAAATAACATTACCAGCGGGGGGTTCGGCTCGTGATGAATGTTCATCATTGGCGGCATGAAATATTTATGAATCGATCGGGTTGATCTTTATGCCAGCGCGCGATTCTTCAGGGATCGTCTTTTCGGTCAACCGCGACGTCGCCGTGTTCTGTTCGGAAGGGGATGAATTTTTATTTCAATAACTCGAACGTCTTTCCGTTTATCGGCAAGAAAAAGAAGAAGAAGAAGAAGAAGAAGAAGAAGCGAATTTATATGCAATTCTAAAAAAACGGCGACCGAAGAATTAAACGAATTCCCGAATTAAAACGCGCGGCCGACGTCACGACACACATTCGAGGAAATCGCGTTCACGAGAGCCTTCACGACGACGACGGGGTCGAATTGAAGGGGTCGTTTCGATGGCGCCAGTCGGGGCTCCCCGCCCTGCTCTCTCGTTATCCGAAATTCATTTCTCCGGGTTGTTTATAAAAGGGACGAAGACTCACGACGATGAGTCAGAGGGAGGCGCGCGAAGTAAATTTTCCCCGCTCGTCTACGGGAAAATTATGACCGTGAAAAGTGCGCGGCGATAGCGGAATCACGCGAGCATATGAAAGTTTAATGAATGGCGTTTAATATTTTAGAACGGTTTGGGCGCGCGTGAGCTATAGATCTATAAATTCTTTCTCGCGCTCCTATATATATCCTATATATATATATATAGGAAGCCACGCAAGCGCGCACAATGACAGATTGTTCGCGATTAAATTAAAGGAAATCTCGCTTGCGCGAAATCATCGATAAACCCCTGAAAGCGCTCATTCGAATGAATTCCAAATTAATATATAGTAATTAAAGCTCCGCTAAGCGGAACATTGTTCTAAGCAAAACAATGTTCAAACGCTTTGCTTCAAACGCATCACAATTCCATTCGCAATTATTATTCACCGATAAAATTTCGCGGAGCTTTGAAGAAACAAATGGCTACAAACGGCTATGAATAGCTAACGAGTCGGAGCGACCGATTCGATTATCTCTCGAATTATTCTTGCGAAGCCTCCCTCTCAATCATCCGAACGTTGCTCCACTTGACTCGTCGATCTTCCCCGTTTCCTCTCTCTCTCATCCCCGTGACGCGCACTTTTCAGAACGACCCCCCGGAGGCGAAATATCGGTGGCGCGAGTAAGTGCATCGAGATATTGAGATGTGACCCACGTATTCAATATAAGAGCTTTCACGGAGGGCTCACGCTTCTCCTTGGAACCGCCCAATTCCTCCTCGCCCGAGTTACCCACCCCGTTCCGCGCTCCGATATCTTTTTCGCCGCCCGTGGCAATGCGCGCCCTTCTTTGATCCGCGCGTTCTCCTCCGGTCAATTTACAATGGGATCGCTTCAACGGGCCTTGCTGTATAATGCGTCCAATAATGCATCCGATGCAAACGCCTTCGATATGCAGAGAGCGTGTGCGCCAAAGTCGTCCTCTCCGAAATCGGGGCGACGGCCATGTAGCGACGCGCCGCTTTTGTCGTCGCGCTGACAAATAATACACACATTGTGTCGCCAGCTCGGAATTAACTTGTCGTCCCGTATCGAGAATCCTGGGATGTATCTCGGCGAGACGTTCTTAAAAATACAAGAGTCTCAATATTTCATTTACACGCGAAAGCTATCCTCGACAGAGTCTATAATTTGTAATTCCGTCGTCCATGATTTGATTTTCAATCGCTACGAATTCGCGCGGACTTTTTAAATTAATTCTCGCTCGAGAATCGATTTTATTAAATCCCACGAGGACGTGTTAAAACGGTGTTGCAACAGATGTAATCGGGGGGGAAGGGGGGGGGCAACATCCGATGTATCTACGAATGTAAACGCGCGCGCGCATGCATACGTGTATAATGCGCGGTAAACAAAGACGTTATCGGACGCGCGAGTCCGGGAGCGCTTTAGGGCCCTACCCCGTCCGATATCGAGAAGTAATTTGCACGTAGTAATGGCACCCGGTTCTATCTAAAGGAAATTCGCAGCAGTGGAGAATGCGCGCTAAGATGTTGTTCTTGGTTGGTTTCTCTCGCGACTTGGTCCTTCCGCGCGCGATGATCACGCACCGTCGGGAAACGAACGTTGCATCTTGATTGCCGTTGCATCGGGACGACGTTCTCTCAAACGTTACGTCGAGACGATATTGCTCCCCGTTCGTGCATCGCGCAATGCGGTCGTTCCGCGGCACAAGTCCGCTTCGTTATCGCGCGCGCGCGCGCAGAATGGTTTCAGATTGAATATTTTAAAGGAGAAAGCGGAAAATCCACGCGCGCGCGCGACATTTAACACGCGTCGCGATTCGCTCCGGGTGACAAATAAATATACGCACAAGTGCGCAAAGAGACACGTGTCATCAGTTCGAAACTCTTGACGGTACAAACAATCGAATATAAAAATCGAATTTCCGCAGAAACAACAAAGTTTTCGCGATTTAATCGGACAAAGAGAAAGAAAAACCAACGCTCTGATGCTTTAATCGTTCAGCAGAAATATTTAAACAGACTTGCAACATTAATATCGAAGCTTTCGATATTTTACAATATTTTGGAATACAAAAATTTTCACCGTTTACGACGTGTTGTTGTTATTTTTTTTTATTTTTTTATTTTTTTGTCACATTGACATCTGCCGTTTCGTCGCGGGAAAATGTATTCCGAAGCGTGTTCTAACCCAGTGAGCCGGCGTATAAGGCACTAAAGCGCGCTCGCACGGACGAGATGGCGTAATAATATGCAGATTAATCGCAGACTCTTCGACGCGTGAGTGTAATTCGCGGAGCTCTCGCCTGAGCGACGATATCGTTGACTCATAAACGACGACGAGGCACGTCGTCTACGGCAGAAATGAATGAAGTTCAGTCACTCGCGTGAACGTTCGTATCCGTCGAGGGTGCGATCGAGCGTGCCAGACAATAAAAGGGAGAGAAGAGTAACAATATAATGGTGCGCGTGCGCGTGCGCACACACAAAAACGCGAGAGAATTTCAGAACGTTTCTCTTCTCCCCCCGCCCCAAAGGGTCCGATGCATCATATTTTAACGTAATGGACTTGAGGGTGATGCACGATCCTCGTTCATCAAGTCTAATTAATAAAAGTAATTTTTACGCATTTTATTTTCTACATGAACAAATTTCAATTTTTTCTTGCTCGCGCGTTTTACGACACACTTTTCTGAAAAATACATGTCTTGCGAACGAGACGAAGTGACAGAAGCGCGCGCGAATCGAATGTTTTCTTGTATTACAACAAACCGTAAAAAAAAATTTAAGCCGTCGTTTCCCCCGCGCGGGATAAACCGACACGCGAAATTTCGCGACGTATATATCTACACACACGACGCTCTCGCGTCGTTGTAATGAAATTTCGTGTTCCATCTTAGCGACAGACGCAGCAGCGTGACGTCCCTGTCCTTTTTTTTTTTTTTTTTTTATGTTGATTGCAATTAAGTGCAATTAGTGGAACGCGGCCGCACGAGCTCCAGTTCGTTTCGGCGACGCGAAGACGCGGTTGAAGAGAGAGAGAGAGAGACACGTGGCGCGAGGGGTGAGACAACAAAATGGGGGAAACACATCGCGACGAAGCGCATTGTGACGAGCTTCGCGAAAATGAAAATATTACGCGCACTTTGGAAATTGCGCTAATAATCCAATTACGATCGTTAATTTCCAACCGGACCAGAGACATGAGATTGATTGATTGCTGAATAATGTCGGTTTTCTGTTTTGCGCTCGCGCGGGTAATATCGATATGAAAGTTAAAGTCACTATTATTTCTTTTGTTATATTAAATTGGCGTGCGCGGTGAGATGTAAATGCGCAGCGCCGGATAACGAAAATACAAACACTGGAGCTTTAATTAAATGCTTTCGAATATATTTCCCTGTGTGTGTATATATATGTATATATATATATATAAACGTGAAAGCAATGTAACAGCGCGCGATTTAAACGGAATACAAACCGGTGTAGTATGCGATGTATGCGTGAGATTAAATATCGCGCGCGCGGGGCGACTGCAACACACAACCTCTCTCGGAGGGGGCTGAGATATGTAGATATAAATTAAGACATGAAACGTGAAATTAAGATTCATGTCGTACTTATACTTATTTATTACACGCGTTGTTCCAACGCATGATTACGTTGCATTAATCTTCATCAGCAGCACGGGAATGTATATATATGTTCGTCGGGAGGGTTTTCCTTGATTTTTGAAACATCGCGCTCGACGAAAACCCCCGTGTAGATTATATTCGAGAAAATTTCTTTCTTCGCGCAACGTACCATACTCTCTCTCTCTCGTGTATTAAAATATAAGGTTTCAGAAAATAGCGCGCGAAACAATATTCCATCCCGAAGCGGCGAAACTTCAACTGCGGAATTATCTCCGTGTCGCGCGCGATATTTCAGAAGCGCATAATACGGATAAAATCTGCGTCACTGTGAGATAGAGAGAGAGAGAAAGAAAGAAAGAGAGAGAGAGAGAGAAAAACAGCAACACTAGAGACTACACATTTCGGATTTAATTTAATTTTCATAGTCGACTCATCGCGGCGCTTCGGATTTGCGCGACCCTTCACACACACAGAGAGAGAGAAACATTCCGAATCGTTTATTTTCTGCTCGAACCGTCAGCAACGCCGCGCGATTGTTTTTACTCGTCGGCCGGAAAATTCCGGAAGAACATTTACAAATGCGAATATTTGCTCGCATTAATAATACATAATACATATTCTGCCGCGCGATGCGCTCTCGCGAAACGTCGTTTCTTGCGTCTCTTGGACTTGAGCTCTTGTTAGCGAGACCGAATAAGTACAATCGAGTGCGAATTTACATGCAAATGTTTTCGACCAACGCACAGTTCCACGCTCATTTCCATTGCGTACGGGGAATCTCGAGGAGAAACGCACAACGTGCAACTCCCGTGCCAAGCCGTCGAAATTTATTCAGGGCGGCAAATGGTCTTTCATCAAAGCGGCAACGTAATACAAACAGTTCTCGGTGAGGGTAAACTTGAAATAAGGTGAAAGATTTTTTTTTTTTAAACAAAGTATCCATCCCGTCGCTTCTTCTTCCATTCGTCCGCAAAATCTCTATATCGAAACAATCGGCACGCGAACCGTCTCGATTACCGCTGGAACCTTCTTTCATCCGCGTGGTTGTTTTCACCCTGTCCCCTTTTCTTTTTGTTCTGCTGCCTGCTCCTTCCCCTTCGACCGATCCCTCGTCGCTTTTCCAGGCTCGCCTCGACGAACCAGCTCGCATTAATTGCCGGCAGTCACGACATGTCTCCATTACTCAAGAGCTTCGTTAAAGAGAGTCGAGAGGGGAATCGGAGTGAGCGCCGCGAGGATGAGGGGAACGAGGGAGACAAGGCGAGCGAGATAAAGAAGATCGCGCGACGACCATGTTTCACCATTATTTTTCACAAATTGGCGCCTTTCGCGCCGTTAACGAGAATCGAACTGATATTCCCGGGTGATCCCGAAAGACGAGAAAAGAATTCTCCGCTTATCCGCCGAGTCTTCGGCGAAAACTCGGATTTATTTTTATGAGATTCCTCCGGTTTTCTTTTCTCCCGCAGTAATAAATTTTTTTAAGCGTCACGTGCAAATGTACATCGCACGCGGGAAACGCGTGGTGTCGATTATTATATGAAATATAGAATCGACTAAATAGACCGCATACTCTCACACAACTTCCACTAATTAATCAGAAATTTCCTCCATCAGACGCCGACCTATGCGAGCTAATACCACAAACCTTGCTCCGATTTCTCTCTCTCTCTCTCTCTCTGTACCAATTATGCTGCCGTATACTAATTAGCATATATAGCTAGAAGTTTCCCGCTCCCGGCGCCGTCCTCAATCTTACAGAAGCTCTGTGACTTTAATAACCGGCAAATCTTCCGTTTACTACGATCGAAACGCAATTTGCCAAGCTGTCGAGAGCGGCTTGATACATCAAATAAATACAAGATAAACAAGTCGCGGCGAATCGAAACAGCCGCCGTCGCAATAATTCCGCGGCACAAACAATCGCGTTAGAGTAAAAAAAAAGAAAAAAAGAAGAGGAAAAAAAAACATTTAACGCTAGATGCGCACAATGAATGTTAATCACAGAAACCGGGCGGATATAAAAAATGCGAAATTACTCTATTAACTCCGACGAACTCTCTCTCTCTCTCTCTCTTTTTTTTCGACAGGCTCGGGAAGATTGTATGTCCGTGTATTAGAGCGCTGTATCGCGGCGGAAAAATCACCGACAATGTACAACCCCCCCATGAGTACACGGAAAACTTTGGCAGTTTATTATGGAGCCGAGTGCCGACATAGCTTTCTCGACTGCGGCGGGAGTTTCGAGCAATGAGACGAAATAATCGCGTTTTTACGATACTCGGTGCCGAGTTTTACGAGAATCGGAAGCCTTTTGTGCGGCGAAAACTTGTTCGAATGCCGCACGCGTCATAAAATCGACAAAGCGCGCGAGTTTTGTCATACCGGTTTTTTTTTTTTTTTTTTTTTTTTTTGGAAATCGTAAGCGCGCGCACATTTTTCATGCGCGTTCTAAGCTCTCGCCTCAATCTGACAATGATGGTTCGTCGCAATGTTTTATCAGACGATGAATTCGTGCTGTCACACGTTTATATACGCAAATACAACAGTTACTTTTTAAAGTAACACTCTTGATACCTACTTTATTATTTCTAAGATCTTCTTGATACTTTGTTATTTTTATACTTTCTTCGAGATCTTCTCGATACTTTATTATTAAGCTACAAAAAACTATACAGAAGGAAGAAAATTATAAAGTCAAACGTAACATGTAATCGTTCGTGACTAGACGATATAAAAAGTTAGGAGTCTGTTCCTGTAGTCATTACAGAAAAGAATATGTTTTTTGTGAGGATATAGAAGCAAAATTTTTCACGAAAAAAAAAACAAAGCATATAGATTAAAATAAAAATTTATTCGACTATAGAATTTTATCACACACTCTCAAAAACTTATTTACATATGAGTAAATAGAATTCAAAATTTATATATAATTATATTTTTCATATTATTTAGATATTATTCATTGATGACTAATCTATACTTAGACAATGTATTAGACAACATGTATTTCATAATACCTCCTTTCCATATCTGTAGATATTTCTTTTATATATCTTCATAGATTTTGCTTTTTTGGAGTAAATAGCTTCTATATTGTTTATAAGCATTAATTCTTTTTCACATTTTTCTGTATTACGTTGTACGTTGGAAGTGGATTTCACGCGGAAATTAATTGTATAAGTATCATTTGGAGATATATTATGATGTTGTGCCCATATGAGTTCTTCTTCTAGAATGTTCTTATAACTCCTTTCTATCATACTAAAGTATTCGTGGTACTCTTTGACATAATCTATCACTCGTAAAGTGCCTCTGTCTACAGAAAGATATAAACATGTTTTAATTACCAAGCGAAAATATCTTTTGGCAGATAGCAAAACTGTTGATTTTACACGTATGTAAAATCAAATTATACCATGTAAAAATCGATTTTTCTTTATTATGTCCTTATATTTTAAGTATTGACATATTCTGTTCGCAATGTCATCTATAACTTTTGTAATGTTCAGCAGATTTTTGTGGACTAAAAAGAACCTCAAGAGCAGAGTTATACTTCGATATGTGGCATCAGGTCCAAATGTCATCTCTTTACGTCCGTTTTGAGAGATATTGGAAACGTAGAATTCACTGAAATAGTATACATTATAATAAAAAAACTAAAAGTATTCGCGTATACAACAGAATGTATACAACAGAAAAGATACAAGTACGTACATTAAGTCATTGACAGGTAAAATATATATAAAAGATCGTAGAATATATGTCAAGAAGTGCACAATACGTATCCTGATATCGTAGTAACACGGATTATGTCTGAACGATTGCAAGTTTGCAATAGCAGGTATTAAGTTCAGCCAGTACTCCAGATCGTTCCAATAATGATGCGATCTCCGATAGTTCATCTCATGACGAAAGTTAGTAACGCAAAAAATTGTAGGAAATTTCTTAAGCAATACAACTGCTAAATTATCCATTTTAAACAGACGTTCTACCATGTCTGTTAGATCTGGACAGTCAAATATAACTTTTATTGATCTCAATATCATGAAAATTATGTCAACTACAAAGGAGGAATTTTAATTAACTATTTGTGTGTGCAAACAGAAAATAAAAATGTAATCTAAATCACTTTCATTAAAGTGAAATTTTCAGTGTCGTATGTATCCCTACGTATTGAGAACTTCCATCTTCTTCCGTCCCACTTCTTCTGTAACATAGTTACTCTTCTTTTGCGTATGCATGCCAAGTAAGAAGTAGATATCAACGTGAAAAAATTGTTCATTATAGTGACTAGAATTCTTTCACTTTCGTGTTAATTTTATTTTAATGACGGTATTTCACTTTAATGAGGATAGATTGTAGTAAATATAAAAGAAAAATTTTATCTGTTACTGTCTGTGTAATGTAATAATGTACCATTTGTACGTTGTAGTAATATGTTTATTAGAGCAGATCCGAAATCATAATTAAGATTTCTCAAGTAATCTATCCATATGGATTCGTCGAGCCATACGAGCTCAAACATCATCATCCAAAATAGTATCACCAAGTTGTCTTGTAGATTAAAATCCTTGTTAGTAGCACTTTTAGGAAAAGAGCAGAAAATAAATTCGACAAGTTTTTTATCTTTGCTCATATCATAGATCGGAAAGTCAATCTCATGGTCATATATTACATTTGTAAAAACTTCCAACAGTTTATACTAGAAATATAATATCAATATTATATGTGCACTTATTGAAAATGATAAAAATATTAAATATTTATACAACTTTTATATATATATATAAACAGAAAGCTTAACATTCAAAATCAAACGCATTATCGTAAACTAATAATAATAATAATAATAATAATAATAATAATAATAATAATAATAATAATAATAAATTTACAGAGTAACAAATTAACAAATTGCATTATTTTACATATTTAGTTTATACCTTGATGTGCTGTGATGACTGCATGTTCAATATATATCCCACTTCTGGAACGTGAAATCTTTCAGCGAGTAATAGTCTTCCGTCCTCACAATCGATTATCTCGAGTAACTTTTGCAGATGTAATAATTTTAATATTGTCATATTAGGCGTGGACTTGAGACATTTTAGTGCCTAAAAATGCAATTGATTCATCGAAGTTATAGTATAATGAAAATGTGCTTTGATGACTAGAACTGGAAGAATAAAGGTCAATACACGATGCCTTTATAGCATATTTTAACATAACAAAAGTCTACATCACTTTGTTATAGAAACCTAAAGTATGACCATTACTTTTGACCGGCCCATTGATCTTTGCGGTCTGTATGCAAAGGGGCTGCTGCAAACATCCCGAGTTCGAATCCGTCTAACACCTTGGGATTGTTTCTGGGCCGGTCTTTTTCGAATCGACTAGTCGATTGAAAAGTGAACTGAATCGGGCCTCCAAATACTAAAGAAAGTGAAAGAACTGTACGGAAAAGTCAGAGGAGGACAAAGGTAATAAGAAAAGAAAGAGAAGGTGTTAATAAGTGGTGGAGGTGACTGTTTCAAAGATGGTGGAGGTGACTGTTTCAAAGATGGTGGAAAGTGACCGAAAGGATGAGATTGTAGTTCACAAAGATCGAATCACGTGGTCATAGTCACGTTAAAATAATAACATAAAGAAAAAAATACTGGTTCCTTCCTGCTTTGTTTGTGCGGAAAAGTAAGAAGGAAAAAGAGGAAAAGAAAAAGAAAAAGATTAAGTATCGTATCATGTTAGATAGTATTAACTTGTAGTATGTAAGATATTATATACTTGTAGTATATAAGACTTTACCTTGTCTATTGCATCTTTAAATGATGATAAATCTTTGTTACATTTTTTTTTGCTATTCCTTAGCGACAACATGGTAACTGATATTCTTATTACAAAATAACGTTTCACTTGTATCTATACTTTTTCTTTATTTGCACGAAAAAAATTTACAGCTGCTTCTTACAAATAGTGTACAAAACTGCTTCTTACAAATACTGTAAGAATTATTGTCAGTGGTGAAAAAAATTAAAAAAAGTATTTATTTTATTCGTCAGTTTTTACTTATAATATTTTCACTTGTATGTTCGACAATAGTTTTAGTTGCGATCGCGATGTAATGTAATATTTAAGAACCGGCGAGACTAATTTTTTTATTGGTTTGCGACTCATTTGCGACTCACTGCAATGAATTCTGTTTGAGGCACTGATGCTGGCCAGACTCAGGCCCTACTTCTAGCTGTGTGCGCATCCACGTAACACGCGGTAACACGTGGATGCGCACACAGCTAGAAGTAGCACGGTATGTAATTCTGTGCGCATCCTTTCCACGTGCTACCGCACTCTACCAACTTGAGCTCTGTTCGGTTACTGACAGTCTTGAAAAATCTATAGGGTTCGTAATGTGAACCTATAGATTTTTTCAGTGCTGCTAGTAATAACCGAACAGGGCCAAGGCCGAAGTTTGGCATTCCTGGTTTAAGGGCGTTTTTCTTATAGGCCCGGCTTCGATCATTACTGAAAAACTATTGGAACTATTAAATTAGATTAGATTAGTTGAGGTTTTCTAAATGGAGGCGTAATCTAACGATAGCATTTAAGTTGTAATTAGAAAATATTGTGAGATAATAATATGTGCGTAATTTAGTTAGAAGATATTGTTTCAAATCAATTTAATTACTAGTACTAATATTGACTACTAATAACATGTTTTTTATTTAAAACATATATGTTGGCTTGAAATTATTTGTATAACTCGTCTTGTTTTTTTTTTTTGTTTTTTGATAAATAACATTCTTGTGATAGTCAAATGTCGTGGTAGGTAGGGATTGGTGCGTTTCGAAATAAAGTCGTTATGTTCATCAATATTTTCGGCGCTTACACACCTATATGTAGACACAGTTTGTGTCATATGAAAATCAGAACTTTAGAAATATCGTAATCAACACTTTACTTTATTTTTAGAAGCTACAATAAAAAAAAAATAAAAAAAAAAAAAAAGATGATACATGTATCATATATATTCCCGCTCTTTTTTGTACTGATATGTTTATTTAATAAAACTAGATCGTGTTTTACTACGCATAAAATCCGTGTTGGAAAATGCAAAATAATTTTAACACGAACATAAGTGTTTGATTTGTATAAATATGTAAAGTAATATTTATATATATATATATATGTAGGCAACTCTCTTATATTGCAATAATTTTATAAAACATGGCAATGTGTTTTCAATGCTAAGTTATTTATTTTGTTATTTATCAAGTTATACATGTTTGTTGTTACATATATCTCATGTACACGGTGTTCCGTCAAGTTTACTAGAATAGAAGATAGGGAATTGTTCTGCATGAAAAATTAATTACAAGAAGAATAAACTTTGTTCGAATGTGGCGAGAAAGTGGAGATGTAAAAATGAAAAATTGTGCAATAGCGGTTTTAATACAAAAAAGACGAAGATGAGAATGAAAATTTTTAGCCACTTATAATATATAATATATTATATATACATATATTATATAAATATATATATATATATAACTTTACACATGTGTGTAAAGCTCTTTGTTTAAAAATTACATAACTTTGTGTAAAAGTTAGAACTTTTTTCCGTCGTTTTTTTAGTCAATGATTAGACGTCGTTCAATTCTGCCTGCTATTATCGCACTTGACGATACACCGTCCACGATGTTTATTTTATTATTATTATTTTTGTTTTGTATCAATCGTAATAACCATTGAAAAGATATGTACATTCAATCTCTACAAAAGACATTTTTTTCGACATATTACGTGGCAAGTTGAGACTGTTTCGCAAACTATCTGTTACGTAGTTACAAAGATGGAACATCTCCACTATAGTTTTGCAACTCCAATGAGTCATAGATTGCAGCAAGTATTGTTCAATATATTTTATATTCGTGAGCAAGCCTAAGAAGTCTTGCGTTAACATTTTGTTGTAAAAAAAAAAAAAAAAAAAAAAAAACAGCATTGAGATTACGATTGTGCGCAATATATAAGATCATGTACCTGGATTATTCAAAATTGGTTGGTGTTTGACGATTTTTGAAAAGTTTTCTAGAATATCGTGCATGATTATTGCATTTTGTGGCATTGTTTTATCACGTGAAAATCTTAACAACAGCGTTATGCTTTTGTCAAAAGCTGCAACGGCACATTGTATTGGTAAAAAGAGTTGACTTTTCTCCGGCGAGCTGTAAAAGTGCGATCAAATTTATAGAAATATTATTCCCACAGAAAATATTATTCCTCCGTAGAAAAGTTGCGCGCGCTAACACAGAAAATATTACATTAAGCTTTCGGCGGCATGATATAAATTACTGTTGTACAAGTAATGTATGATGTTTAAGATATCGATCATAATCACTTGATCTACGTGATCCGTCTTGTTCTCATAGTTACGTTTGAACGAATTTAAATTCGTGATGGCAATCATTACTGTCAGCCACTTATCTATGATAAACCACTGATTGTCAGAAATGTTTGGTATGTCGTCACGATCGATCTCTATCTTGACAAAGGCAACGGAAGACCATTTGAACAATGCGGACATCAAGTCGTCTATTTTAAAAAGATGTTCCAAGACACTGGTTGCATCTGGCATTTCCAATCCGGATAACGTTTCCAATGTTATTATTATTTCCGTAAGCGGACTCCCTATGATAAGAAAAATTTTCACTCGTTCGTGTTTTCAAAATTTTTTTTTTTTTTTTTTTTTTTTGTAACTTGTGATGTAACTTATGATTACGGTACGAAGTTTCTCTCACTTTCGTTGAGACAATTCGCCATTATGTTTATTATGTTATTTCCCAAAAAATAAGAAGAATTTGTCAAATAACGCGTCCACTTTGATGCGGGATTTGCCTGAATCTCGCACGTTATCAAGTGAAGAATTTGAAAGAGTTTCTTTTGCAGGTGAAAGTTACGGTTGCACACACCGAAGCAACGGCAAACGAATTCAACAAGTTCCTTCTCCTCGGCTATCTTCTTGATGCCCTCGCCAATGTGGCATATGTTTGCGATAATGTTTAACAGAAGTATCAAATATACCTCTTGCGTCTTTCAGAGCAAAAGATATTAGAATATTCAGATTTGTTTTTCTTTTTCATCAAAATTTTCGCATGCAAGAATAAAATAATTATTGTATTACACATTTGTGTCATACAAACCTCGACGGAGGATAACAACGATCGAACGTCTCTTATACGCTTCAGATTCGGCACGTGGTGTTTCACGATGTACAGTCTCACTTGCTGGTATTCGGTTAACGTGGACAGAATGACTATTTCTTGGAATGTCATGTGAGGTATGGATGCTAAACAATCTTGGGTCTGAAATTTTTTAATCGTCGACTTGTATTTATTGGAAAACGTACGTATAACAAATGAGATTGATAATGAAACAAACAACTGATTTCATACTGTATATGTAAGTAACTTGTCTTCAATAAGTTTTTTCTTTTACAAAAATATTCTGACAAACACGTGTGAAACATTTAAGAAGAGCGTAATATAAACTTACGAGTCTGATGCAATGCGTCATTTTTACTTGTCTTCGAAGAATTTTAGACGAGCGCAGAAAACGCTGTCGCGTCTGTTTTGGATATGACAACAAATATCTGTGCGTAACGTTCGAGGTGAAACCTCTGAAGGTGTTATTCTCATGAAAATCAAATCAATGGAAATTGTAGATAAGAATTGTTTCGTTCGTACAGATTGTCGTCGCGGAATATCGCGAGTGAATTAAATGAGTGATAATTTTAATTAAAATCTGGTTCCACCAAGTATAATTTCCGTTGTTTTCTCTCGCAGTTGTGCTCGGCGAATAAATCGTTTTTAATAAAAAAAAAATAAAAAAAACAAACAATTTAAAATTGATTTATTTTTCTGTCGCGAGATCCGTCAAAACTTTCGCACTCGTTCGATATTGTTGCTAGTATCGATAAGCGATTACAGTAAATTAAAAAAGCAGAAAGAAACAAGATGCAATAATCGACGCACAAATAAGTGCGACAATTCTAGGCAACAATTGTGTGACAAAGAGAACCCGATAACATTCTCAAGCGTCCTTTTCGAATCGGGCGATATTAAAAAGAATTTAAAAGCTCTCTCGATTCTCCCGCGCGACGCGTTGTTTTTTTTTTTTCTCCCAGTTTTTCCAAGCGCGCGTTCCGGTTCGAGCCCCGAACGAGCCTGGTGAACATGCGCGGAGAAAGGGTCGTAATACCCGTCGGTAGATCGGACTTTGCATCCGGCTAATTAAGCATTGATAACTAACGAGGTTCCTTTGTGCCGGTGCCGCCGCCATCGTGGGGATGAAAGTTCTCGGAAAATTTCAACCGACACGTTGGATTAAATGCTTTAGCGCGCGTGCTCCGCCGCTCTCTCGCGTCGAAACCCTCCCCCTTTCGACTTTGCTCCAACTCGATGCGAACTGCTACTTTAATCCCCGCTGATGCGAATTGCTCGAGGCATATTCTCGTTGGTGGGTGGATTTTTTTTTCCGTCCCCTTCTATATAGAGGAGGAGGAGGAGGAGGAAGAAGAGGAGAAGGGCTCGCGCGTAAGAGCTCGACGCTCAGAAGAGCGGAATCGATCGGGGGCTCGTTCCGAGCTCGTTTCCTGCTTTATCATGCGGGAACGATGATTAATTTAACGATCCCCCGGTCGTAAGCCGGTTCCTCTTTGAGCGCCGCGATCGTTTGATTCTCTGTTTCGCGGGAGCGCGATTGGGGACGTGTACATGATACACGCAAGTGAGTGCCCGTGAGCGCCGGTTTTTTTCTTTTTCTTTTCGGCACTGTGTATCCGTTAATTGGCGGTACAATACGACAGGAGAGATACTAATATGTCAGACACACACTCTGCGGAAGCTTCATTGGATGTTCCATTTTTTGTTGCAGTTTTATCAGCTTCTGGAAGCTAGCCAAGTGGCCAATACCACCCTCGCGTATCGTCACGTCACCGTGTTCGCGCCCACCAATCGAGCGTTCCAGAAGTACAACGAAGGCAGCACGAAGAATTTGGTTCTCTATCATATGTGTGAGTAGATATGCATGACATTTTTATTAACAAAAAAAGAAAAAAAAACTATAGCGTTTTCGACCGACAAGAATCGCCACGTCATTAATCGGGGGGCAATGTGATGATCGGTCGCTCCGAGAGCGACTCAAAGAGGTCGAAAACGCTATCAAATAAATTCCTATATATGTTTCAATTTCGAATGCACGAATTTTTATCAGCGCACGAACGAAAATGAATTTTCACGGCTTGTGCGCGCGCGAGTGAGAGATCGTTCCCTCGCCTTTGCAGCTTATCTGCATTATTTTCTTTCTTCGTCCGGTTGTCCGGAGTGCATTAAGCTCGCAGTCGAGCCGAGTTTCGGTATTTCACCCTTTGATCTCGAACGCGCACGTGCATCCGTAATGCATCCGGCGGCGGCGGCGGCGGCGGCTGCAAAGCCGGATCGGAAGGCGCATTCGATATGCGCCGGACGTTTACGCGCTTTCGTAATTCAGGGCTTCTTCGATAGGGAGGGAGGGAGGAGGAGGGCCGCCGCCGCCGCGAATATAACGGAGTGCAATCCGTTATCGACGTATCCGTCCCGCGTTTACCGGCCATTCGGACGTCCGTACAGAGGCATTCATCGATGTAGATGCTGATTGGGAGGGTGGAAGCGCTCCCGGGAGGGAGGTGTTATTGCGATTGAGCGTAGCTGACTAATATCGCGCCGCGGCGCAACCAACGCGCGCGTCAGATCCGTCGGCATTAATGCGCATTCCTGTTGCACTTTATTGTACGCCCCGTCGGAAATCGAAGTTAAGTCACGCGCGCGAGCATTCTCGCGAATTTGTTCTTTCTCTCCGAGGAGAGATTACGGAGCTCTTTCTTTTCTCCCCGCAACACAAAGAAATTCGTCGATTTTTACAACGACGAGATTGTCGAGCGACGAGACGAAGCTGATAAATGAAAGCTTCTCGTCAGGAACGGAAGTTTGTTTGCATACGTCAAATACAGGATGGAACGTACAACAATAGCCATACACGGTTGTTGTTGTTGTTGTTGATGTGTAAATCATATGTTCCAAATGAGTTTAATAACAAGTGATAAACGTTTCGTTTTGTTTTTGGTATCCTTCTCGTATTGCTAACAAATAATTAATGTAAACAATGCAATAAAAATATTGCAATTAATAAATTTAAACTGTCAATAAACTTGTTAACAAATAATTAATATTAGATTGGTGTGCAAAAATAATTGCAATTTACGTAGTTTTTGTTATTTAATGAAATTTTATTGAATATTTTATTAAATGACACAATTTCCACGCGCATGATTATTTTTTATCGTGCCAATTAAATAATGATTTGACGATATTTTATTACTTGCTTTATTATAGAAAATTGTTTTACTTGTGTAATATTTTACATCTGTGAGACCGGACATTTGAATGAAAATTTGGCAGAGAAGAAACTATATCGCGGCGCTCGAGCTTTTCGCGTTAGTTCCGAGACATTGATAAAGTTGGTGCTGACGTGGTGCGCGCATCATTACGTTACCGTTCCCGGTCGTGTTGTCAGAGGCGTATCGCGAAGATCGTCGTTAGTCAATAGGGACACGGCAAACAACCTGCTCAATCAAAATCCTTATTATCCTTAGCGGCGGGACTACCTAGAGCGCGGCAAACGTGAGAACGAGCCTTGTTAGAGGCGCGTCCTCGCCTCGCCTTCGCGTCTTCGTCTTCGAGCGTCCTTCGAGTCTGCGCGCATGTGTTTGTAATGATGTTGCATGGCGTGTAATTTCGGCGTGCAATGTTTGCGCTGCCACGCGCGCGCACGGTAGATATGGCGCGCAACGTTTACAC
Organism: Pseudomyrmex flavicornis; assembly: GCA_014825475.1. Classification (NCBI taxonomy): domain Eukaryota; kingdom Metazoa; phylum Arthropoda; class Insecta; order Hymenoptera; family Formicidae; genus Pseudomyrmex; species Pseudomyrmex flavicornis. The sequence continues at coordinate 2,216 of QVNW01000857.1, read as the reverse complement.
GGGTAGTCGCATCGGCGCCTCGCGCGTCGTGGCTTGGCGCCATCGATCTTGACGGAGACCAGAAAGCAAACACGTGAGGGCGGCTGGCGCGCTTGCTCATCTTCCTCTTTTCCCTCCCCCTCCGATACTTGTTCATGCGATAAGAAAGAGCCGCGTCTTCGGCCACAACCGGCCACGTTGGGAAATAATCCGATTTGCGCGACTAAGCCGCGCGCGCGCGCGCGCGGGTCCCCGTTCCATCCCCCTCGTGAGCGTCGCAAACGAGCGTTTCATGAAGCAAGCTGACGACGTGGAGTGGCGGGCACTACAAGAACCTTGGACGAACATCTAGCGAGTGATAATTTTCGGACGCACGATGAAGACGTGACTTCGGAAAATCGGAAAAAACTAGGGGGAAGAAAGTTGACTACGTACTTATTATTATTATTTTTTTTTTTTTTTTTTCTAGTAACTCTGCTGCACTATCGAATGGCCTCATTCGCCTCTCGGCCAATAGTAGCGTTTTGATTGGGGTCTGAAACGACAAAAACTCTCTCTCTCTCTTATATCCGATGAGGAACTTTTCACAATGCTTTCCGAGGAACTTTTTTGAGGGAGGGGAAGGAGACGTTCATCTTTTTTAAATCGCGAAAGTGGAGGGGGAGAAGGAGAGGGGGTTGACTTTACACAGGTGACTCTCGTTCTCCCTCTGTCAGCGATATATTCTCGCTACTTATTCTTTAAGTCCGCTTTTCCCGCGGGAGAGACACCGTCGCGCGAGTTGCCCCGACGAATTACGTCGGAGACCACCGCGTGGGAAAAGCGGTTCGAACTAAATAATCAAAGGTCGTAAAGGTCGTCGACTCCGAACGAGCTGGATCAATGTTATTCGGCCTGAGGCGTTTTTTTTCTTCTTCCACCCTGTCGTAGAATGACGGCGTCGCACGACGACGACGACGACGACGACGACAACGATGATGGGCCGCTTGCTTCTATTCCCCGTCGACTGCTCGTCGAACGCTTCAACCCTGTCCTTCTTTTTTGTCCTACGCCAGAGCGCGACGTATTGGAGAGCAAACAGCTCGAACGAGATTACCGCGTGCAAAAGACTTTTTACGAGACGCGTCTTGAAAGAGATTGTCAAGAATTACATTATCCTTCCTCTCAGCCTTCGCCGCGCGTTCGCCTTCTCCTCCGCGCTCTCGTCTTCTTCTTCTTCTTCAGGCTGCGAAGGTAAATAAAGGACATTTGGCTCCCAATGAGAGAGAGAGAGAGAAAGAGAACACGGAGATAGTTATATCCGCGTGACGATGCAGATTGCATCGATTTAGAGTTCAAAGAAACGCGAGCTTTGAAAATATTATTTGCTCAAAATAACGAACGGAAAGTAAGTGATTTTGCGCAGCTCTCCCTTTCAGAATTTCCATTAACGCACAGTTTTCTCTCTGTCTCTCGTAACGCAGAGACTGCGATATTTTTACGTAATGGTTTTTATCACGAGAACGCGCGTTTTCTCAAATATTTGCATCGACAACCCTTTCCGAGCGCGCGTTCGAGGTCTTTTGCGCTTTCAAGAAGCTACTTCTTTAATTCACGCGTGTGTATAATCTAGACGCGCGATTTTTCATAAGAACCTTCTCGCACAAGCGGGGCTAAATCTTTCGCGGAGCGAAATTACAGCTCGAATCGCGCTTGAGCGCAATTTAATCGACCGTAACTTTGAACAAACGCGGTCTCTTTCTTTCGAGCGAAATCCAGACGAATTGAGCAAACTCGAAACTACGTCTCTCTCTCTCTCTCTTTCATGATGCCGGTCCCGCTTTTCTCGCGGTAAGGGAAAAAGCTCTCTTTATCTCGTCAAGTCGGCGCCCATCTCGCGGCACTTCGCCCCGAGCTGCAACGCGAGAACTGACCCCCACGTTTTCTCTCTCTCTCTCTCTCTCTCTCTTTCGCTATTCCGTGTGCGAGTCTGCAGCAATTTTGTACATCGCGAAAAGTTTCACAATTAGTCTTGGAACTTTCATAATTCTGCAGCTTAACCCGCCTTGTTTTGCGGCCCGAGAGCGCGTTACCGCGGTCGGTTTAATTTATCATTTCACCTCTCGGCTATCTCGACTTTTCCTCGGCTCGGGCCCGACGTGCGCGGAAAGAGAGAGAGAGAGAGAGAGAGAAAGCATCATTTATTGAGCGCTCCGGGATTGGATCCCCTTAAGCGCAATTACAAGTAGTATGTAACG